>CADDXX010001032.1:5256-80386 GCA_902810485.1 Alauda arvensis | reverse complement strand
GCTTGGCAGCATGGAGTTTTCAGGGAACACAGCATCACTAGCTGTTCCCTGTTTACAAAGATGGTGTGATGTTGTGGGGTCAGAGCTGAAAGTTKTTCCTGGCATGGGTAGAGATGGAAAACACTCTACTGCTGAGGGCTGAGGCACCTGCAGCAGGAAGGGCTGTCATTGTTTGGCTCAGAGGGTTTTGTTTAAGGAAAGAATGGATCAAGGGAAGTTTGAGCAAGTTGTCTTTAGTTTTTTTTAATGTGAAATCACATTGACTGAAATAAATAWGGGGTGGAGAAACCAAATAGTAGTTTTAATGATGCAGCAAAATGCTAATGATGAAATATAGTTCCTCGGGCTCCATTTCATCATAGCCTGTACCTTTAAACCATGGGCTTCAGGGGGAAGAGATTGTAGCATCTATCTGTTCAGGCTTTTATTTGACATGGTTGGGTAGGCTATTGAACTCTTACTCCCCGCCTTTAGCTTAGCTGTGTACTATATGTTCTCCACAATACCTCAAGCTGAAAATTGATCTCTGGTCAATACAGTGTGATGATTCGAAGCACTCCTGTAATCAGCACCGCTCGCTGAATGGGGTTCGTCGTGGGAGGCCTGATTATTGTCTCCACCAAGACTAACCCCACTGAAAGGGCTATCAGACTGTCTGAATTTGGACACTTTGGACAACTGCCATCAGGAGTTATCTGTGCTTCCAGAAAGGGCTAAATTGAGCAGAGATGAAGTGCTGGTGTTTATTGATTTCCTTTTTTTTTTTTTTAATACTTTTTTCTTTTTTTTATTTTTTTCACTGCTCTTGACTAGGTAGAGCCAGAGGCAGCTTTAGGTACATGTTCTAGGTGTTGAGATATCATTGCTGMAGTRATGATGCATYTKTTTTGACCCCATGTCAGATTGTCTACAGCACACACTGGAAGATTTCAGGGGTACTTTTTAAGGAAAGACCTTTTGTCAAAAATGCTGTGTCGTGTCAAACAGCCTCGTGGTCCTCTTGGCTATATGCTGTRGACAAAGTAAAATTAAAAATGCCACAGATGAGGCTGAGCACTTACCAGTTTGTGTATTAGCCTCAATACAGAAGTTCTTGATCTRCTGGAACAGGAAAGAGGAACTGGAGCCTACAAGTAAGTGCCTGGTTAAAGGGATTCACCATGCAAAGTGATTTCCATTATGTCATTTCTTGGTATACCCTTGTCTTACATTATGAAGCTTTCTGGTGCTCTGTAAGTAAAAGGGACATACTATAGCAGCACAGTGAAGAGCTTAGTAGCAGCTAACAATATTTAAACATTTGATACTTGCTTAGATAATGCTGTGTATTTCTCCTATGCTTTATTCAGGAGTACAGAAGGTGGATTGGATTTTTCTCCCCTTGCTATAGTGTAGAAACTTTCAGTAGTGTGTGTGTGACCTGTGTTGGGAGACCCCATTTCATTCTACAGGAGCACATGCCACTGATCTTTCTTAAAAATGTTTTCAAAATAGCAATAATGAATGAAGTGCAAATACTATGACTACATTTACTTCACTGAATGTTTTTAAAGTTAGTGTGGATTAGGCCTTGCCAAGCTTTAATGATGGAAAGTCAAAGGGTGAAACTACGCCACTGTGCACTGKTGCCTGCCTACTCAAAGAGCTTTATGCAGTAACAGTGCATGGTCCAGGCCTGCTAATAGCACAGTTTGTCTTCCCAGTGACAACTCCTCTGCCTCTGACTCGAGGACCTGGACTGAAATCTTAATCTCACTGCAAAGCTCTCATTGACATGTATGGACTTTGCTTCAGCTCCGTTTGATGGAGCGCAGTGGAAGCTTTAAAAGCATTCAGGCCAAAGTCTCTTCACCAGGGGTGTTGTGCCTGTTTGTCACCAGATAACCCTGTGTCTTTTAATAGAGTTAAAGCTTTGTGGGCAGGCTCTGCCCTTGTTTAATGCCATGGCATTGTTCCCATTGGCTTCAAAAGGAGGAGGCACTTAGACTGGGACTCTCAAAGGCCCTTAGGACCCTAAGTCCCATTCATTTCCTGATTTCAGTGGGACTTAGAGTTCTAAATCCCTTTGTGAATCCAAGCCATAATGCTCTACTGTCTAGGCACAAGTATTAACAAGAGTTCTCTTTTTATCCTCTTAGCATGGTAAGCCTGGAAAGTGGAGCTCTGTGTTATCTTCCCTGTGCTCCTCAAATAGGCTGAGAATATGTGTAGCTGTTTAAATATGGAAGTTATCTTCTTATTTGAGTCTGGATTATCATCTCCTCCAGAACTATAAAAAACAAAGTAGTCTGAATGACCAAGCTCCTTTTTGAACTGAAACTCTGCAGGATGAATGTTGGGGTAGAGAATGGGTAACATGAGTCAAGGGGGAGGAGTAGAAATCAGTGCTTTAACCCCTTTCTGACCTTCTCCTAACCAGCTTGGTTTCTTCAGGTGTGCATGAAAATCATCTATGTGACAARCCCTTTCCATACTGGTAACCATGAGGAAGGGCCCTGTGCCATAGTATCCATAAGCACTTGATGCACAGAATCTGTGGGGAAGCTAAGTACTCACTAGTGGGGCCATAAAAAGCAAACCTTCAGTAAGAAACCTTCGTAAGAGCCTCTTACAGCCACTCTTTCAATCCCAAATGAGTTTTTTGCATCTGCTTGCTCATTTCCAAATCTATTGATAATGGGCCYGCTGTTCAGCTGATGCAAATCAGCTTTGTGCCACCAAAATCAGGTCACTGCCTGTGTTGATTTAAGTTGTCTGAGGAGCTGATACAGGCTCTYCGGTTCTTGTGGTGTTAAACAGCTTTCCCTCTGTAGCCATCTTCTTCCATTCAAGAGCAAYGTGAGTCTAGAAATGCTTTTGAGTAAAAGAAAAAGCTGTACAATGTGTTATGTCAAAAGTAAATAATGTATAGGCTTACAGAGGATATAATGATTAGTTGTTGGCATATATTCTTGATAGATTAGGAATCCTTATCCCATTAATGGGTCAACTCTTAGCCTCTGTGATAAATAGCTGGGATTGACAGAGAAAGAAAATTATGAGGCATAGTCTCTTTGTTATGATGATCCTAAGAAACAAGYAAAAATCCTTTCACCAAAGTGTATAAAACACCCAGTTGATCTACAGTTAGGGTGGGGAACTGCTACAGAGGTGCCACTCAAATCCTACCGATTACAGTAACTCGTGTTAGCAGCAGGTAAGGCTTTAACTGAACTGATTTTGGGTCGATTTTCAAATCCCTGAATTACRAGGTCTCACCATCCTCCACTGTTCCAGAGAGGAATGGGATATTAATAGTTGTGCAAGTTAATAGGAATAGAGAACATAGMTTGCTCTTGCCTTTAGGGGCCAGGGGTAACAATGCTGCTGGGCTTAATTCTCTTTCTCCCCTGGTGAGCCATCCTGCTGAGCCAGGATGAGYTTTTCCAGGGAGCACTGCAATGTTGAATTTCTTTCTCCTTCTGTTGCGGATCACTGTGGTTTTAGTGGCTTGTGCCACAGTTTTCTCTGCAAACAGAGCCCTTCCTGCTTTTAGGTAATTTTGCTACAAATTAGTAAGTCCCAAGTGCAGCACAGAGCTTTGCAACTGGAGAGATCTTGATTAGTGAGGTTGTCAGAAGATCTTGCATCCCTCAAGGGATGTGCATTCCTCTACACTTGGTATCTGTTTCACTATGTCTTGTATGAGTTGGGTCTGAAAATCCTGGGAGAGGCTCAGAGCACAGCTCTGAAGCTTTTCACAGGGTGCTCGGGGATTTCCCTGCTGAATTCCCAACTCATGGTAGCAGAGATTGGCATTCCAGGAGGATGCATGAAGTACCTAAGCACAGCGTTCAGCAGTGCTGGCCCAGACATCAGAGTGGGCAGGGCTGGCCTTGCAGGGGACTCCAGACTGCAATTCAGGTGACCTGTGCTTGCACACCATTGATTTTTCATCTGACCTTGCACAAGGAGCTTAACCTCCTCCTGTCCTGGTTGGCCATTGGCACCGCAGGGACAGCAGCACTGCCTCTTTCATGGTCTCTGTCATCAGACTTATTGAATATATATTGTTCAGGGCAGAAGGGGTTTTACTTTATGTGTGTGCAGTACTTAGTGGGCTGGAGCTTAGGACTCCRCTGGGATTTTTGGGTACTCTGGTAGTAGTAAAATAATGAATGATAGCTCGCGTGCTGCTTTCCTCCCACTTCATCACTAYTGCCATCCTGACCCTTTCCTGCCTGTAAAGTTCCCATATTGGCTTTGAAATGGTCTCCTGTGATTGTCAGTCTCTGCAACGAGTGATGGGTGATGTGCAACTTACTCCACCAGTGGGCATTTTGCATTTTTACTTCGTTACTGGCTGCAGATGCCTTGATTTGGGAATAGTCTCAGCCTGTATTTTCTGAAGCTATGTGAAAAGTTTAATGGAGTAGCAGCAAACCTAACCTGGCATGCCCTTGAGATGTTTGAGGTGTAATTCCACCATCAAGAGCTGAAGCTTCCACAAACTGTTGCATCCTGGCTTGAACAGATATACTAGAACAAAATGTCAAAATGTTTGCTTGAAAGTCTGCAATTAGACTTGCTGGGGAATGGTTATAGAACATATTAGACAGAGTGGCTCTTAAATAATCTTCTTAAAAGCAAATTCATCTGGTTCTCAGAATTGCTTTCTCTAAATTTGCCAGTTGCCATGACCAACAGGGCTCCAGTGACTCTCAGGAATGTATCATTTGTAAAAGTGGTTGGAGATTATTTAAACAGACCTTCATCATCTGGTGGAACAGCCTAAAATGCACACTTGCTTTGTGGGAAGTTGGCAATAAAAGGGATGTTCATGTTTCTGGTGGCCAGAGGTGCTGCTGTGCATTGTGGAGGCAGCATGTTGCCCTTTCCTGCCACTTTGGCAACTTCGTCAGCTCTTCATGACTTTGGTGGTGAGGCAGAAGCAGGTCACGGCTGGGTATTGCTTGGGCATCAGGGACCTTCCACACAGGACAGGAGTCATGGTCCCGTGCAAGAGAAAGCCAAAAATTGTATCCTTATCTTTGTGGTTTCCCTGGATGGCAGTTTATCTGATAACGAGGCACTCAGAGATACCTATTTAATCCCACAGTCTACAGGATGAAGCTTTTCTTTCCTGAATTAGCATTTAAAAAAAAAAAAAAAAGATGCCTTCTGCATGTCATGTTTGACTTTCACTGGCAGCTTGTGCTTCTCCAACTGTTGGTTACTAAAACGTGTGTTTGTTGTGGGTGGAAAGCAGTGTAGTAAACATGATCCTCTCCAAACATCAAGCAAATTTGGTGTCTCCCCCCACTCCCTATTTTGAATCACAAATTTTTCTTTAACTCCTTTAACCCCAGTAATTTGAAAATCCATGTTGTATGCCTGTGAAGGATAAGTGTAACCCTAAGATCCTGTGAGCTTAAGCTTAAAATCTTAATGTTTCATACTCTGAATGATACTTTACCGCATATCTTCCTTAATTGTATTTTTTAAAGCAGATATTCCTATTCTGCCTTCTCCTGGMATTAACAATGTTTTTGTCATTAATGATCAAGGTAATTCCAATAAGAAAAAAATCACATGAGTCTTTAAAATTGTTCCAATTCATGCTTGCTTTCTTCTTCTTTTSACCCTGCCCGTGGAAACGATTATAAATGTATGAGAAAATGTATGATTATGCAGGTCAAATTATCCTTCAACAATGATTTTAATGTTTTGAATCTTACTCTAATACCCATGTGTCAGAATTTTGGAGGCGCAGATTTACTGATCCTAATGCCACTTCATTTTCTGGCTGTAGGAAGCAACCATAGCCTTCAAATGACAGGAGCAGAGAGGGTCCTGTGAGCACAGGACAAATCAGGATGCTCTGTGTGTGTGTTCAGTGGGCAGAGCTTGTGCTGTGACAGGCAAAGGCACTGGCAGTAGCTCCACAGCAAAAAMCAGCATTCTTGGTGCTGAAAGTCCTTGCTGAAAGTCCTCCCTTTGGCTGTCCTGTTATTCCTGGAGCATGAAGCTCCACACGTTGTGTTCCGTGCTGTGCCGCCCTCAGCAGCTCCTTCTTTTTATTAAGATCTGAATACAAAAACCAACTTAGATGGTTATAAGATGTTACTGTGCAGATTATTTTTCCTAACCTACTAGAGTGTATCCTTGCCCAAGGCAATRCAACATGCTGTCAGATTGTTGGAGTGGAGCTGTACCAAACAAAAAAAGAAAGAAAGCCTCYTCATTTTGTTCTGGCCTTAAATTCAGCAAGATGGCAAAAAAATCCAGTGTAAACCTTTAGGCAGTCTATGCCTTTATTGCAGCCCTTGAAAAAGCATAATTTGGAGTGAATGGTGAAATGCTGTGTTTCTCTTTAGTCAGCTCTCTGCAGCCTTCAAAGATAGGTTAAGTGTCTGGTGGAAGGAGGATTTGTGTGTTATCAAAGGGCCATGCTTTATCCTAAAAATGACCTGATTGCCTAATTATGATTTTTTCCCCAACCAACTGTACTTGTAAATACCACCTAAAAATGGACTGGAAGGTTGGTATCTGTTTTTACATTGCTCACTTTGTGYTTCCCCTCTGTGCTTCAAAGATTTGCTGTTTGTGGCTTTTTGCTTTCTTCCTGCAAGCAAAGAAAAACCCCCGAACCAAATAATTTTCTCAGGGGTTTGAAAATCTCAGCATCAAACTGCAGACTTGGCAGTAGAATATTTTAAGATATTTTCTGATTTAATTTTGTAGAATGGYACCTGTCAAGTCAACAATGCATCCTTTTAAGAAAGCATTATGTTTCCTAATCCTAAGGTCATGGCATGTCAGTTGTTCTGTATATACATGCATACACATATATATATATTGCCATGCATACACACACACACACACATGTATATTCACTAGGAAGATTAAGTAAATTGGGGAAGTAATCATGTCTCCTCTTCCCTGAAACCATTCCCTCTTAGCAGGGCTAACCTGCTCTGTAGCAGAGGATAAATCCTTTTTGAAACACCTCCTGAGAGYGAAGTGCTCAAGTACTTGAAGAAAGCCTGAAGTCAGTGGGCTGTGGGCACCTCAACCCTGTCCCTTAGTAACTYCACATTGCTGTGGAACTTCACATACTGAACCCTGTCCCACTGGTGTAAGAAGGGACAATGGATCTGTAGTGAGTGAGCCCCTTCACAGTATTTTGTATTCCTTTGGCTGTTGGCCTCATATTTAATACCTGCAAGGTACTGAAATACTGAAGACACAGTTGTTAACAAAATTTTGACTCCTTTGTGCTGTTCGTTTCAGATGTATTGCTGTGCTCCAGAAGCAGTGATGAGTTTATTTTCTCCTGACTGTTGCAGAATATCTGTCTGTCTGTYTGTCTCTCTGTGTATTTACATGGGTGACTCTGCAGATGGGGAAGGCAGTGTTGGAGAGCTCTGCCTGCTGGCTTCAGGTTTGGGGTCAGAGTTGCCCTCATGCAGCGTGTGAGTTGTGCTCTTTATCTGAAGCACGAGCTCCCCTGATTCAGTTGTGGGTTTATGTGCACTAAACTTCTGCAGTGGAAATCCTCAGTTCTCACTTCAGCTTTCCTTTCTCTTTCTGGAAGTTCAGCTCCTCCTTCAGCTTCTCAGATTTACTCCTGCTGGATGGGGGGTGCCCAAAAGAGAAAAGGATGCTGCTGGTGACAGGGAAGGCATGAATTCTTTGAGCACCTTCTGCCTCAAGACAACTCAGGTCTTCACAGAATGCTCTTGGAAATGTGTGCATTGAGTAGAAAGGAGCAGTGCAGAGGCGCAGTTGGGAGGAAGGAGAAAAGGCATCTGACAGCATGAGAAATAGCCAGCATCATTCATATGGGAGCATCCAGTTTAGGAAAGCCAGAGTCATGGAACAGTTCCCTTTGCCAGGGGCTGCAGCAGAGAAATTGGTATGTTTCTACTTAAGTAGTCCTRTGCAGGGCCAGRAGTTGGACTTTGATGATCCTTGTGGGTCCCTTCCTACTCAGGATACTCCATGATGCTGTGATTCTTTGAAGTGCCCAGTGCCTCCCAGCACTTGCCTGYTCTCATCTTGCTGGGTGCTGCCAGCTCTGCCTGCTGGGCTCTGAGTGCCTCCCAGCCCTGCCATATTCTGCTGAATATGCTTTTTCCTTGCACAGCTGCGTTCATTTTCCTGCAGTGGAGTCCCTTGTGAGGCTYCCTGCCTCAGGAATTCATTTGTCAGCCTGCAGGATTCAAAAATAGCATCCAACCTTCTGCAGGGACTCCCTGGCTGGAGTAAACAGAGCAGCCCCATGCTATGACTCCACACACTTCAAGTGGCCAAGCATCTCCTCTGGGCACTTTGCTCTTGTTTACCTGGCACTCGGGGTTCTTGATTTCTCCAAAGCCTTAAGCTGCCTTTGGCTGACTTCCATCCACAGCAGAGGAAGGAAGGGAAGCCTGCTGAGCASTGCCTGCTGACCTTGCCATGGTGACTCTCTTGGGGAAGGAAGGCATCTTTGGTTCCAGATGCAAACTGGCTCCACACAGCTTGCTGGGACTCTGTTGCTGCCTCCCAGTCRAGTTGAGAAGTTATGTGGGTCCAATTTCCCTGCAGAGGAGTGCAATGCTGCTGCCTCCCTCTGCCAGTTCCTCCTCCCTGGGAAATGAAGTGGCTGAGAGGTATAAAAAGTTCAYGTGGACTCTGGAAGCAAGCCTGTGTTTTGGGGTCCCATGGCTTTCTCTCTTTTATGCCATACTGATATTTATGGAGAATTTTTTCATTGTCAAGGGATTGGAAAGTCAGCTCAGTCCTCCCTCTTAAATAYGTGTTCCCAGTGTTGTCTCATTTCCAGGCTAAGGCATAATGTAGCTATCAAAGCCTCCCCCTTGGGCTCACCATGCAGTGGAGCATATTTTTGGCCTTAAGCAAAGGAAACAGATGATAAGCTGAAGCTAGTTATCCGTGTGTTGAAAGTGCCAGAATGGGGCCAGCAATCCCTGCTGCTGTGGGTGTGARCCTGCTGCGGACACCTCACCTTCCATTATTCTGTGCCCTGTGCCAGCTGCTTCTTTTCAAGGCACTGCAACATCCTAGGAAGTTACTCTGCRAGGGGAATGATTAATGTAGAGTCTTGCCTCCTCATGTCCTTGTAAGCAATGTGTTAAATGTCCTTTTCTTGTAGTGGTGAGAGATGGCATTTTTCTCCTCACTGCTTGTGGATACATAGTTTCTGGGTTTTCTTTAGTTTTGATAGCAGGGAAAGTGCTGACTGATAGATACAGATCCCCATCCTAGCCTTGGGTTTCATGTGAGGACCTCTGCTCTTGACTTCAGAGGGTCCTGAGCAACATAGCTAGGGTGAGAATGCACAGGTATGGTGCAGGTCAGGAGAGGAAATARGAGAATAAGGAGCATTGCTATGTAATATCTGCAGATCAATTCTGTTTTCCCTTTTGAGAGTTCAGCCAAATTATCTGCCTTCAGCTTCTCTTCCCAACAAAATSTAAAGATGAAACCACTGTGCTAGCATGAAGGAACACAGCTGTGGGAGGAGCAYCAGGTGCATCCAGCAGCATTGTCTCTTGTGCTTCACAACTGCCTGTTGGTATTTGGAGTTCTTGGAAAGCTGTGTGCTCTACTCCTTGCTGAGGATTGATACTTGCAGGAAGCATGCAAAATCCTACTGTGACCACTTTAATGAACACAAGGCATTACTCAGGAGGTTTCCTGCCTGTTGTCAAAAATGCCTAACCTCTTGATTGCCCTTGAAGACCTGAAAGCCTTGAAGCACTTTCAGATTTTTCTGCTGTTGAAGTATTCTGTGTAACAAATATCCCAGAGACAACTTCAGAGCAGTATGGCTCTGATTGCAGTACAAGACTATCAAATGGTTTCTCTAACCCTTTGATTAATTTTGCCCTTTTTCTGGAAACAGGGTCCTGTGCCTTGCCTGCCTTCCATGCAGTCAGTAGTTCAAGTCCCGTGGGAAATACCAGCAGCATTAGTGCTTTCAGAAAAGCAGGGGAGTCCTTTGGTTTGTYAGAGTTCAAGGGAATACAGATGTCTTTTCTACAGTAGCAAGTGGTTGATTTTGTAATCCAACCTCCTGCCTTAGCCCCTGGATTGAGAACCCACTTGGACATAGGTTAATATGCTATGTATTACAGTAAAGACAAATATTTACAAATACAGTAAAGATGTCACAGGTTGTGTTTTGCATGTTGCAGTGATACTAAATCCTCTGCCTTTCCTTTTAATGTAGCCTGTGTTTTACTCATTGCTAATGATGTGAGATGTACCAGCTCCTTTCTGGGCCATATCCCTTGCTGTATATTCCTCTTGGTGTAGTCAGCAATGTACAAGACCATTACGATTATTTACTCTCCAAAGTGCTGTGATTAAAAGAGAAAGCTTGTAAACATCTTTGAGGATAAGTCCTCTGTTATTTGGGGRGAAAAAAAGAGGAGTTCCAAAAGATCTTCTCTGTAAAATGTTTTATTTATTTGCCTTTATCCCCCCTTTTCTTTGCTATTTAGATGTACAGAATAGTATTTTACGAGCTGTGTTAACTAAATCTTAGCTGAGATGTGACTCCAAAGTAGGGACTACTATGAAACAGAGATGAACCACTGCAGGATTTTATTGCATAGTGCCCAGAGCTGCTGCTGATTTGAAACACTTGCAGCTTGCCAGTGCTTGGGTGGTGGGTGGCTCTTGGCTTGCCAGGGTGCAGGACTCTGGTCAGGCTGAAGGATGTAGATACTCAGGAATTAGAGGGCTGCAGACCTGCTGAGCAGGACCACAAATCATGAATTAACTTGCATTTGCACAGTGCTCTGAAGATGATAAATGCTGCCTAAATGTTCACTTGGGCTTCAGCATGAATTAAATCCAATAGAAACATKGTTTGGGTATTATTTTCAAAACATTGCAGCTGGACATAGAGTTTTCATAGTAGTTTTCTGGTTTTGTTCATTTAAATATTTATGAAAAGTATGGGGAAAAGATTTCATTAAGAAAGAAGTATTCAACTGAGATTTTTTCATGTGTAGTTCTATGGTGTAACTGCAGAACCAAATGCTGCAGATTCCTTTGCTCTTGTGGCTGCAGTAAAATGTGTATGATGACACTGAGAAGGGCAATCAGAGTTAGATGTAGCTCTCCCCTGACCCTTTAAATTTTGCAACAAGATTACCAGTAATTTCCCTCTTTCTGGAGTGGGGCACAGACTGACCAGCAGTGGCTGGWGCAGTGAGCCGAAATCCTTTGGCTGGTGTTACACAGAAATCCAGAGCACTGAGCCATAAGTCCCTTCCAGCCTGGAAATGGGAGAAGCTGGGCCAGGATTCCAGGGAATGCTGCCCAAAACTAGGCTTTAAAACACAGACTGGCAAATCTCAGACGTGCTAAAACCCCCAGTGGCTCCTGTGGATGCTGAAAGCTGTTTTGGGAGTCTCGGCCACTTTATCCAGGTGWCTGAAGGCTTTAGGACAATTTGGGGAACCTCAGCCTGTATTTCTGGGATCACCAAGGCCTGACTTGCAAGGACCTATAAGGTCTTAGTAAATGATAAAAATTTATAAGGAAGTTTGTTGGGTTTTTCCCCCCACTCCCAGTAAGCCTTGCTGGATAAGACAGTCCCTCTCAGTTTAAWGTCTTTGTGCTCCTCATCCTCCTACTGTGCTGTGCAGAATCTCAGCCTTTAACATTTTTCACCTTGTTGGATTCACTGTGTCTCTCAGTACGGCGGATGAGTCATCTGGCACATTKAAGTGCAAACCTTGGGAGAAGATAGCTCTAAAATTGCCTTTTCCACTGGAAGCTGATAAGCTCATTACATATGCAAAAAAGGATAAGTATATCAGGCAAAGCCAATATATGACTTGGTAGTGAAGACCGGTCGGAAATACGAAATATATGTGACGATGAATTTAAACACCACACTAAATCACAGCTATGCTGTTTTATTAGACATTCCTTCCTCAACTATGAAAGCTTTAGCTATCATATAAATCTGTCTCTTAATAGTTAGCAGTTACAGTTCTTTATAATTTATTTATTGGATACTGCTCAGCAAAAATGCACCTTCCTCTCAGCTTCCTTTAGATACTACATTTTGTCCAATGCTGCAAGCACAATTTTTTTACTGTTCTCTCTCTGCTGGTGCCATGTGAATGACTGAAGTACAGTCCAGAAGTCGTGAAGATAAGTCTTGCAAGGAAGTCCTTGGTGCTGCTGGCACTGAGCAAGGGCTTGAGATGGGCTTCTGCAAGCAGCTTTTCACATTTATCCTGAGGRACCATCCACTGCTCAGGGTTTGCTTAGCTCTGGGCACTGGGACCTCTTAGAGSAGTTCAGAATGAATGTGAAAAATGTACATCAGCCATCAGGGGCTGCTGGCRTTTTAGTTCAGACCAGTTGCTATCATTTTTATCACCCTAATGTGATGTGCTTTAGTGGAGTCACTTGTTCCAGATGTAGGAATAGGTGTGAGTGTCACTGATAAGTTTTCAAGGAGATCCCAGCCAGCTAATAAATTGGCAATTTGAGGATGTTGAACATGARTTGTGGTGCTGCCTTTCAGGGTGGTTCTCACCTCAGCTGTCATGGTCCCCCCAGCCATSTGATGTGAAGCAGCCATTGACATCTGAGAGCTGCCATGAGTTTGTCCATCCTGCTTTCCTTTTAAGTTATTAATGTCTCACCAGCTCTTTAGTCAGTCAAGAGAGTGGTATTCAATTCTAACTCTACCAAATGTTCTTTASTTTTTCTGTCCAGGGTTTTTACTGATAAATCTAATACTGGATGAAAACATCCTGTCTCTGAATATTCTGCTAACTGACTAGCACTTTTTTTTTTGTTCTTCATACTGTTTAAACAATTTTAGTCTCCTGTTTTCATTCACTTGGATGTTTTTTCAACTGATATTCTTGCTTGGGTAAAATGTTTTGGATACTGTGTCTCTATTTGTCCATATCAATGAAGAAGCACCAGCAAGAATGGGTTTTCTCTGTGAGGTTCAGTGAGAGCMGATTCAGAAGACACTGCATCTTTTTCATTTCTCTGTGGCATTCAGCTGCTGAGGCTTTTTGACCAAATGACCTCTGTAATGGTTTATGCAAAAAGAAGGGAAATTTAAAGCACTTCTTTGTTCTAATTACTAGAGGTCTGCCTTCTTCATTTCAGATCAAACCATTAGTAAGATCTTCTCTTCCACGTTAAGGAAATTCTGAGCAGTGCTCATCATATTAAGAGCTGATTATTCCTTTCATAGATCTAAACACAAGCCAACTGTGAATGAAACTGTGGTATCTTTTGAGACCTCCATGTGCAGAACACCCTTAAAGGATCACCCAAGAAAAGTGCAGTTTTTCTTAATGCCTTTTTTTTTCTTCTTTTTTTTTAATTTCAGAAAGGATTAATAATTTATGTGGCTTGTGGAAAACGTATCAGCCAAACCMAACATGCCTAGCAGGTAGTCAAGTTTTTACTATTGGCTTCAACTGAGTGCATTTTCTAGAAGTAGAAAGCATCTATAGTGTGGGCTTGGAATGGGTAAAAAAAGCCCACCCTGTTAATTGTTGCTTTTGTTATCAAGTATCATCACGCAGAAGTTTTGATTTACTTGAGACCAGTGTCTCTGCCAGTTCCTGCAATAGGTTTTTATCACAGCCATCCCATTCACTATGTCCCTGTAATTTAAATAAGTAATTTAGGTCCTTAAAAAAGCATATGATTACCTGGAATACTTTCCTGCATTTTTAATTTGCTTTTACTCGTGTCAGACTACTGATGACATTGCAAAATGAAATGAATATTTGATTGCAGAGTTTATAGCAAATGCAGGTCTAATTGCTTAAGCCAGTCATGTTTATATATCTGATGCCACTGAACTTCTTTTGGAAAAATACAGCAAGACCCTAGTCTGGCAAGGGCCCTTAACCACAKCCTTAATTTTCATCCACACTAGTTTTATGGAGGCTGCTAGGACTTCTCAGTYATTTGAAGCTGAGAGAGGGGCTGGCTTGTTTTCCTTGTGCAAGAATAATGCTGAGGTTAACACCCTGTATTAGGGATGGTGTGGCAGGATGAGCTGGTGGGTCCTGGTATCTCAGAGCATATGTAGATAAGCTCATYCTGAAACCATGCAGGAGGTTGCTTTGCTTTCATCAGCTGAATGAGAAGTGCTACTGTGAGCATCCATCTTGTCYGAGATCCAAGGAGAGGCCAAGAAAGCAGTGGTTTTGCTGTTTGGTCAGGTGTGGCAAACACAAGGGGCAGCTTGGCAGCAGCAGGACTCTTCTGTCATGGACATTTAAGCAAGTTATTAAAAAACTTATTCTTGTCCTTACTGGGAAAAATTGTGGTGAGCAGTTGTGAGATGATTTGTTTATGCTGGCTAACTGTAAACAAAACTGTATAATTTACCTTTTAAAAAAAATTAAAATGGCACCAAGCAAGGACATCTAGAAAGTAAGAAAAAACAAACATAAATTAGGCTGTTGAAAAGCAGTGAACTTCTCAAACATATAGAGAAAACGTGTTAGTGAGAGCTGATCCCGTGCTGCCTCTGTAAAACTAACAACAATTAAAATACGTTATATTTTCCAAAGGGAAACCCAAAATTTGATTAGGTACCCCTTCTGTATCACAGCGCATGACTTGAGGCATTTGTTCTGATGTCCAGAAGTTTTTGTGGAAATGGAGTATTGCCCAAATKGCTTGCCTGGAGTTGAGCAGGTAGCAGCACAGCACCTGGTTTAATTGAGAGCCCTGTGTGGTAGGATGATGCTTCAGCTGCATGACATGGGGTGACATATGTGAAAGCCAGGCTTGAGTGTCTAAACCTTCATTAAAGCTGTTGCAGGCTGATGCAGGAGRATAACTTCTGAGGATTTTAGTGGGATTGCAGGTGTGTGGCACATACTGTTGGAGGCAAACCATTAAAAGTATGAGCACCCCACGCCAGAAGAGTTTCCTGTACACCTAGAGCAGCTCTTATTCCCCTTTGGCTTGGGATGTATCTGACCCTTGATCCTGGAGCTGCCAGGAGCCACGGTCCGCCTGGTTGTAATCTGTTCCACTTTCTGGTGCAAGGAAGAAAATACTTCTAATGTGAAATCCATTTTAAAACACACATTAAAAAAAAAAAGCCCCTACAGCTGTTTGAAAGCTGTTTGGAAGTATGGCATATTAGAAATAGTCCCAGCTGAAATGGATTAGCAGGCAGAGTTCAAGTGAGGAGGTGAAATTTGTAAACTGAATGCAATTTATCTTGTGGCACTGCAGTTTATCACATGGTGGCAGGAATAAAGAAATGCCACACACATGCACATATTCACACCTAATCATTTAAGAAAACTGGAAAAGGTCTTAAAAGACATTAAAAGGCTTCTGATGACATCATACTATCTGAGGTAATAAAACAAAGATGCTTGAAGTCAGTTCCAAAGCAGCTGTAGCCAGAGATGTCTTTATGTGCCAGTCATTACACATCTTTCATGTCTCAGGAAAAAGGTGATTGAATCCTAGTATTGCATAATAACTGTGTGAGGAGACACTGGTTTTTCCTCTCAGGGATTTCTTCATGCTACCTTTCATTTATTTATTTTACACTTACAGAGATTCTTTAATGTCCATTTTAGCTGCATTTACAGGTCTTCAAAACTTGTGGGATGATCTGCTCTGTAGAAAATCAAAAGAAAATTTTTTCAGGATGTGACTAGTTTTATTGGAGCCCCTCTTTTTGGAAAAAAATTACTTTCTGCTTTAGAAAGAACAGGAACCTTTCTTTCCTTCAATGAATTTGTGTAGCAGATTGTTGGATAGTTGATTTCATGAGGGTGTCTGCATAGAGACCCTCTGCTTTCTGGTGGCTTCAGGTCCTGGTGGTACAGAATTTTCAAGGCCCGTGCTTTGCCAATGCTGCAGAGTTGGTGATCTTCACTGTTCTGTTCACATGTGATATTTTCCCTGACAGGATGCAAAGTTCATAGAACGAGGTTGTAGAAGGTGCTCTTGAAAATCTGCTCATCCTGGGGCTTTTAGATTGGACTGGGTTGTCTTGAGACAGTGCAGCCTGTTAATAATCTTTAGTCTTGGTTGTGAGTATCATCTAACCTTGTGCCTGTGTTCATCGTGCTCTGAGATGGAAGATATTCTTCTGTCCTTCARAAGAGATTCACTAATGGCAGCAAAACAGAAAAGGTGATGGACCTCCTTTTGGAGGAGGATTGTGACTGCTAAGCCACTTGGAATTAAAAAAGGTCAGAATGATTCTGCATTTCAGTCACGTTAGGTGCTAAGTTTAATGATAAGGACATTTTTTCAAAGACACTTTASGTGGTGTAAACTCCAGGGAAAGATGTTACTGTCATATTAATAATAATTATTTAGAAGTGTGACAAACTCATCTTGAGCAGCCTCTATTAGACACAATTTCGGAATGAAATTTAAAGTAGAAGGCAATTTCTAGATGCAATTAAAAACTTGTCAGAGTGGAGAACAGCCACTTTCTGTCTCATTTTGATGGTAAGCACTGTAATGAAGTGGCTCAGCCTGGCATTTCCTGCTTGCAGCTTGATCATGGACAATGCTCATGCAGTATCTTATGCAGCTGCATTTCTAATGCATTAAGCTCTAAATGTTCTCAGAGGCAAAATACCCTGGACTTGTTTTCTATGATAATTTTCTTTTAAGGACGTTTTTTTAAACAAGTCCCTGAAGCATCAGYCCCCTGTATTCCAATTACAATCATTTCAAGATGTGATCCCTGCAGAATACTATGGAGTTGGTATGTTTGCAGCTTTTCCTTCTCCTCACTTGTCAGTTGCTAGAGGGATAGCAACTGGAGCATGCAGCCCTCCTTCCAGCRTGCCTTTCCAGGCTGCACATTTCTGAACTCCTCTTTTGCTTTTGCCTGCTTAACTTTTATATTTTTAAGGAATTTGATGTGTGCAAAAGAAGCTTCAACCACAGCCTTGRAGCTTCTTTGGTTTTAGACCAAACCCATCATGTTTGGCTGTTTATGCATCCCCACTCACCACTTCCAGTTACTCCAATCTGCTTCTAGCCCAGACAGCCCCTGTAATTCAGCCATGGAGGAACTTCTTAATTTTGACCATCTAGCCTCAAGGATGAATTTCTTTATTCCCCAGTGTGGTTTTGTCACCTGCATATGTTAGAGCCTCATTTCAAGTTAACTTTGGTGAATGTCATCAATGCAAAACTATGTGCCTAAAACAACCATTGTATGCTAGTGTCCATGTTTTTTATCTTGACACCACCACAAGCAGGACATTTAACAGCCAGTCCATGAGTGTTTTGTTTTGATTTCTTGCCAGGCTGCCTTTTTCAAAGCAGCTGGTGGTCACTAAGCAGAGGGAGCTAATTTCAGATTGGAATTTGAACTTGATGTCCCTCAAGCCCTCAGCACCACTGACCATGCTTAGATCATGTCTTAGTTCACATGCACTGTGTGACCTGCAGTGAGATCCTCCCTATAGGACCATCCCTTTCTGCTGCATTTCCATGGTTTAGGATGCCCTTGGGCTGCAAATTGTGGCAGACCTTCATGAGTGCCTTCCCAGTGTCAGCTGGAGCTGACAGCAATACAAAAATCAATTTAGCATGGAAAAAAAGGAAACCAATATGTCCTAAGTTTGGATGCTGGTGTCTGGTGAGATTTTTGATTTGTGTGTGTTGTTTTGGTAAAGATTGGAAGAGTTCTGAGTTTGTGCAGTGCTAGGCATTTTATGGCATATTTAAAYGTCTATAACATAATTCGCTTTACCATCAGAACACATAAATTTCAGCCTATTGACACATTATAAAGACACAAATGGAATGTAGCCTGGCAGACTGGTGCTGGTTTTGAGGTTTAATAGTACATCTGTATCATTTATCCCAGCGGGAAATAACACAGGATGTTGCCTTGTAATTTTTTACTACTGTATAATAAAATGTAACCACAATAAATGGTGGCTAAGCAAGTAATGCAGCAGATTCTGGATATTGTCCAGTGTGCCTTTACCACTTAGGTTAGTTTTGCCCCCCTACAAGTTCAGGCAAGATGTGATTTTGACTGAMTACAAACGGAATGTGTATCTCTTTAATGTGTTACATACGTATCTATAGAGACCTTTCTATGCATTCCACCTCTTAATTGGCTGGTGTTAACAGTGTGCCGGTTCATTCCTCTTTAAATCATTCCTATCCTAAGCTGAACTGTCCTTGAAAGGGTCTGTTCTGCATTTCTGCACTTCAAGAATGTCTTTGCAGGTTGATTGCTTTCCCAAATGTCCTCTCTGTGCTACGGTGCCATGTGCAGGTAGGCTTTTGATAAAAACTCGAGTAAGGGCAATTCATGGAAGTGTTATCAGACTCATRCAAATGGAGAGCAGGGACTTGGTGTGTTTGTGTTGGTTGAATTTAACTTACGGTGCATTCCCTGCTCAATGCTAATGGGGCATCTCACACACCTTTCAGCATCCTGGAAGATGCTGTGTCCTGCCTTGTGCCAATCCTTTCCTGCCTTCTGTGTCTGGGCTGCTGCACTGCTGCAGGCTGGGATTTTTTTTTTTTTTAATTAGAGCCATGAGAAGTCTGAGAAAGGAGTCAGCATCCTGCTAGGCACTTCTGCAGGGGCCTGATAATGCAGAAGGGCTCTCTGGTTGCTTTATAACATCTGTCCTGCAATGTTCCAAGTGAAGAAAAATATGAAAACATTATTCTGTGTGTATGAGAGTGCTGCGCATTTGTAAAAAGACAATTAACATAGAAATGAGGGAAGCTTTTGATTCATCAAGTAGATTCAACTGACTGTGTCGTTTCCTTGATTTTCATTTTAATTAGGATTAATCAGTTTTATCTCCTAAGGTCTTTGCAGAGAATTTACAYGAAACAGAAGATTTTGGTCAGCAGTGTGCCAGTGTAATAGCCCCTACTTGAAGAAATCCAGCTGTGGCACGTATGACCAGGATTAGATTTGGCAGGGCTCCAGGCTCCCCTCTCCTCTTTCATTAAATGCCTTGCTGTTGCAGGGAGCTCTCTGGATCTCCCAATAGCAGATCCTCGGTTTCACATAGCTGCCTGSTTGCTTGCTTCAAAAAGCACTTGGAGCCAGTATATTGCTTGGAAAAAAAATATCTCTGGGATGCCAGCTTGAAATAATGGCTGCTCTCTGCTTCAAAGACGGCTCCAAAAGTCTTGCTTAACCCCAGCACCCATTGGTCCTGACAGCTGGGAGTTAGAGCCAGCTGAGACAGAATGAAGCTGACCTTTTTCTCCTCAAACTCAATATATTTAACAGAAGTGTTTAGGTTTGGATGGAGCTTCAGCTATGTTAGAAGTGGAGCGTGAGGGAAAGGAGCCAGGTAGTTCTGTAGGAAGGAAAGCAGCGAGTCAGTGGCCTCGTAGAGGATGCAGCAAGGCTTTGGTGTGTGTTTTGCATCCTGCAATGAAGAAGGAGTACAGCACACCCCAGGTGAGGGTTGCTGTATTGATGTTAGGCTGTGTTCTCCTTCTTGTTTCTTTTTTTTTTTTTTTCATAATTTCAGAAGTCTCTTATCCCGCCAAGAAAAAAAAATAAAAATCTTTGAAAACAGTTACAAAACCTAATGAAATCTTTCTGGTTTAGTTATTAGATGTCTTTCTGTGTGGATAAATTTCATCATGGAAATTAGAATAATTTGCAAACATGAGGAACGTTTTATAATGATTGTTTTTCACTGCCTGAAATAGATATCTTGCTATGAAAACTTCCATATTTTGTGCACATGAAAATTTAGCTTCCAGTTTGTTCCCTTAGTGGAGAACGCATAATTGTTCCAAAATACGTGAAATGTGAGTATTCTCCTATTAATCTTAGGAGAACAGTATTTCATCCATGTGGGTCCTATGACAGTAAATATCAAGTGCAGGCTTTAAGCATCTTGTAAACTCAATAGATTTGAAAGCCATTAAGTGTATGAACAGAAAGAAAATGGAGACAGAAGGCAAAAAACGCTGAAGGGAAAATCCTACTGAAAGCTCACAAAGCATTTTCAAGCTTACAGCAATGACCTGCTCCATTCCTGTTACACAGAAGTGTTAAAATGAGAGCAGGCGACCCCTTTCCCCCAAATCATTCATCTGTTATGTCTGCAGTGTATTTAGACTGAATCCTTTCCCAGATGCTGCGGATCTGTCGGTTCCAGGGGAAATTAATGGGATTTTACCATTTGCTTTGAGGAAAAGAGGACTGGACTTTCTCCTGCTGTCTTTGGCAGGAAGGAGCAAGGAGCTTTCCTGTCTGCTCTCTTTTAAATATTGCGTCTTTTTAAGCTTTTTTTTTTTGGCCAGATAGTCTAATTTGTGTTACTGCAATATACCATGCTGGAAAATTACAGAGGTTAATGTACAGCACCATGATACACAACCATAATGGTAGACTCTAATGTTTTTTAAATTGTAAACCAAAGGCATTTGTAATACAAGTTRTAGTGAATTGCCTGCACTTCTTGCCAGAGATTAGTTTAGCATTGCTTTTAATATTTTATGCACCGAAGTTGTATGCAAAGACTAAAAGCTTCACTCACTTGGCCACTTGTGCTTTGCTCTGCCCCCATACAAAGCACAACAGAACCACTCTCCTGCTGATGAATTGTATGTCAAGAAGTTCTATCAAATTACAGTTATACTGCATTGGAAAGATTTTTCTAGTAATCAGTGAAGACTGCATCAGATTTATGGTGTCATAACTGAGCCAGGTAGTTAGAAATCTAACCTTTTGTAATATCACAGGTTGCATATTAATGTTTTAAATATCTAAACCACACATGAATGACGTAGGACGTTTTTACTTTAAATGTTACTGTAGAGATTTGATGGTACATAATCCCATTAAAACAGAAGAGTGCAAGATGAAACGATCCATTTGCAATTATAATTATGCATATTGAGATTGACCATTCTTTAAAAAATTGGAAGTGCAAGGTTGAGAAGGGTGCTTGAGMAATCACTCTTTGTTGAGAGCATTGATGGAAGAATAAAAAATTTGAGGGGCATTGATTTGTCAGTAATCTACGTGAAAAAGTATGGGAAGCATTTCTTTGGAACGTGAAGGGAAGGTAACCCTTTCACTGTCATGGTTAGCTTTGCTTGGAGAGCCACCACAAAAAGACATGATCATAACCAGAACAGCAAGTAACACTGAACTAYTTCACCTGCTCTTGCCACTTGATAAATAGAGAGTATTAGATGATCAGCTTATTATTGGAGAGTCAGCATGGCCTCATGAGYACTCCTGAGGAGGTGGGTTTTGTTTTAGCTCTGTCAGGGGTCTGCTTTTTGATCTTGAGCAAAAATTTTTTGTCTCCTTGCCTTTCTTTCTGCTATTCCTTGATTGCCTTGTCTTTGTGGAGGATGAGCTCTTCAGGAGAGAGATTTCTGTGCATTGTGTTCTGTGAACAATGAAGTCTGAGCCTCGCCGAAGCCTCTAGGGGCATCTCTAAAAGAAATTATAATTGTTAACTTTAATCACTTTCATCAAAAGAGCTTGGTAATGGAGGGTGTCAGTGTGGAGGATTTGAAGAAATCTGTAGGGTGCCTGTTAATTAAGTCACCGTGGGTGAAAGTTGCTGATTGGGTTTCCTTGGGCTGCTGCAGAGATACTGATGCCCAGGAGCAAGGCAGTGCTACTCCATATGGGTTTGCATCCTCAAAAGCACGATGCYGATGCTGGATGCTCACTCCTCTGCTTCTGCAGAGCCAGAAGCAAGGTGTTTCRTACATTTTAACAAACAAGGCTTTTTCAGAAGTCTCTGACTGGTTGCCTAAAACTTGATGTTCTTTTTTGTGGGTTCCTCTGTTGTGAGCATTTGCGACAGAAATTGGGCTGCTTGGCTTTCTGCAGTGAAGGTGAACCATCACTTTAGGGTGAGCCATGCCATCTTGATGGATTCTCCTCCTAGCCTTTGCTATTGCCAAAATAAAGTGTTTATCATTGCTCTCCTTATTAACTGCTTCTGGTTTGTGATGGAGGTGCAGCAGTATGCCAGTCTTCAGATTAATTACCCTTCTAGTGGCCTCTTGTGATGTAGAGCAATGTGCCCTTGTCCTCTTTGGGTGGATGCATTACTCACCATGGCAGAGGATTTAGAAATATTTAGCCAAATGAACACCAGCAGCCATGGTAGTAAAAGTGGGCTACGTTGAAGTATCTCCATTTTTCATTTAGCAGTAAACTTGGCAGGTAGAGCTCCAGGGTAATACGGGGTAAAGCAAGAGAGAGAGGTGATTTCCCCTCTCCTTTGCATCTTGAATGAGATCACTTTCCAAATATCTGGCATGGTATGRCCAGGGGAGAACTGGGGAAGAAGCAGCAAATGCTTTCTGAGAAGCACTGTAGGTTTGAGGGCAAGCAGGTTGGTCAAGTGATGTGGAGAACAGTAAAAGAGGATCAAAACAAGGTTCCCTTCCATAAAGGGCAGGAGCTCCACTGTTCTGGGTATTAGTAGGAGTCAGAGGTAAASCAGTGCCTCTTTCTTTAGTGTGTTYATTCTCTRTTTTAGGGCTAAACCAAATCTCTGTAGTTCCTGCAGTGCACCACTGCCAGGGTGTGTCATCTCTCTAACGAGTATTTTGCAAGATCTTTGCTCTTGCAGGAATCCCTGTATGGTTCCCTTCCTATTTTAACAAGAACAAGAATTCCCCAATCTGCATTTGAAATCTACATAGAAATAGCATATGGCAGAGGCCAACTCAAGGTTACACATTTGGCATTTGGGAAGGGAAGGCAAGAAAAATTTACCAGTCAGTACACTCACATTATGATAAAATAAAGGTGAGCTGGGAGAAGAGCATGTGCTGAATCTTAAAATGACACAGAAGAGCCATAAACCACAGTATGCTGTGCCATCTCTAGTCCTTTAGGCTTCAAGCAGAAGTAAAATGTGGGGCATCATAAATGAGACAAAGCCCTTGTTTTAATTTTATTTTAAAAGCCATTGCAAGGCAATTAACTTCTTCAAACCAGGCAAACTAAAATTTTCCCTCCTCTGTACTGCTCCTATCAAATTATTCTCCAAAAGCTTCTTGGAACCACGTAAAGGTTTAGTAATAAAAGCAYGAGTAGAGTAGTCTAAACAAATGGCATTTTTCCCTAGAAATAAAGTATATGGATGCCCTTATGAAGTGTTGCTTGGTCTGCTCTACACTTGTAAAAGTGGTTTTTCCTACTGAAACGGTATAYATTTGGTCAAAATCCAAGGCTGAAAATGGGTATAGTCTATACATCTGGAGACTTTTTCATTTGTACAGTGAGGAATAATAACTGGCCTTACCCTGAGTTTGCCTGTAAATTTCTTAGATGATCCAGAGCCTGTTTATTGCTTACAGAGGCAATTTTGCTGACAGGCAAGCTGGAATAGGTCACTTTTTCTTCCAGAGCATCCATACTTGCCTATTATAGAGAAATCACTCAAAAAGCAGCATGCATGCTGGACTCTSAAGCCTTGTTTTAAGTTTTAATTTACTTGTCTGATTTCCAAGGTTACTGAATGCAAGCAATTGCTTCTTCAGTMCATAAATAAGATGAATTATGTGTTAGGGACCAATGCCTCGGCCTTGTTCTTCTCATGCTCTCAGGGKAAGATCTGCTGTGGAGTGCTTAGAGCTAGGGTGCAGCTTTCTTTTTTTTTTGCCATTGAAAATTAAAGTAAGACTGTTCTGGATTAGCTCAGATGTAAAAATGGACCCCCAGGACCACTTTTTTTTGGCCTGAAATTTTTGAAGGTGTAGGGTGGTCCAGGGTGTGAATCCATGGCAGCAGAGTGAAAGCTGGTTGGGAAAGGCTTGGGGACTCACTGCTGTAACTGGAACAATTGGCCCCAGCTTGACCCTGGATCCTTTTTTAATCAACCTTTAAAGTTTTTTCATTTCAATACACTTCTTTCCAATAACATGACCTGTGTTCTCCTCTACAGGCTGCAGAAAATGAGCTTAGTTTGTGGTTGATGTTGGAAGGGAAATTCAGGCAGGAGAACACATTGCTGTTTCCCTTGCATGGGTTTTTGATTATATTTTCTAATTGTTTCASTGGGGTGGGATGAGGTCTTGGGTCTTGTGCTGTCCAGCTTGACTCTAACAAGACTGATTCTCACTGAAGTTTCATCTTCTGGTAGCAATACCAACTGTGAGGAGCCATTTTTCATGTGTAATTAATCCTAATAAAACCAACACTTCCAGGAGGCTGACCTGGATCCAGCCATTTCATTGTTTTGTYAATTAATGTTATATTTAGCATCTAACACTGTAATTAGAAGAAAATACTGAAGATGTAAAGGGACAGAGAAATTTTAAGTTGTAGCTGCTGAGGAAAAGGAATTGCTATCCTTGCAATCATARTTTATTTTAATTTCTTTTCAAACTAGGTGTTTTTTATTCTGGTGCAGCAACCTCTAAAAACCTCTGATAAATTGTCTGGTTTAACAAYAGTTTATCCAGATCACATTGGAGCCTGTTGTGGGAAGAGATACTCATGTACCTGCATGTGTTGGATATCTGCTTGAATCTCTAAGGGTTTTGTAATTATTGGCAGATATTGTCCACTGATTTTTTTCTCTGATCACTGTTTTTTGTATCTGTTACTGCTGTCTTTCCATGCAGAGATCTACTTCATAGCTGTTCGAAATTTTTACTCTCCAAAAATCAGTTCTGCTGATCAAAATCTGTTGTTTATTCCTCTGTCTCCCAGTAAATGCACAGCAGAAAGTTAATGAGTGCCTGATAAGTCCTCAGAGGCAAGTGCAAACAGTTTCTAATTGTTTTCTTTTTCTCTTTGTTTCCAGAAATGTTGAATACAGTACTCTGCAAAAACTAGTGTGTGGATTTCTCGCACCTGACGAACAAGAAAAGGTAATTACTGGACCATACAGTTGAGCCTCATTTGTTTGCTGTGCTAAAATATTTAGACCTGATCACGTTGCATGAGCCTCCAGCACTGTGTCTGCATATGGGTTTTGTGTATTTTCAGTTMTGCAGGCGCAGTTGTTTCTTGAGAATATTCCTTTATGTAAAGGGAACAGGGGAACAAAAGCAGCAGAGCATGAAAATGCTGAAGCAAATGGTAGGGAAGAGCATACCGTGAATATTTTCAGTACATGTAGAAGTGAAAAGGRTAAAAGAGGGGAAAAAAGTATYAAGGCTTMTAWGTGCCAATGGGAAGAGGGCTGCAGACTTGGCTGTGTGTGCAGGACTGCCTGGTGGAGCCTTGCAGCCTGCTGGGCAAGTGTCAGAGGAGGCTCAATGATCATCAGCGTTACAGCAGCCTCMTCATGTTTCGGTGACCGAGCAGCTCGTGGGGTGCTGCACCCTGCTCCTGAGGTTGTGAGCTGCTGTGCCTCCTGCAAGCCTGCCTCTTGCAATCGAGTTTCTYGATCCTCCTGGGTCGTGACATTTTGTTGGGGCAACGCAGCTCGGCGGGGCTGTGGCTCAGTCRCTGGTGTTAAACAAAATGCTGTTCATCAAACTTTCATGAGACACTTTGCCAGGGGCTGCATCTTGAAAGAGTAGGCTCCAGAAAGCAGTGAGCAGAGCTGTGCTGCTCTGTACTGCTGCCATCTCCTGTATTTTCTTCTACCTTCTTTCCAAGGCTGAGAGGTGAGCACCTCTGCAGTGCCTCCAGTGGTTTTACACTCTTTCCTCCCTGGAGGAAAAGCTGGACAAGGCAGGCATGGCCATGCTGGAGAGKGGTGGTCCTGCCTAGGCTGGGACATCCCTTCAGCTGTGTGGTGATCCAGAAGAGGGACCAGGAGCTCACCTTTGTCCTAAATCTGTGTGGGGCATGCTGAGGRTTAAGCTGAGGAGTCTACATGAGCTGAGCCTTTCATTAAGTTTTTATAGTAATTAGTATCATAACTTTAAAGTAAGAAAAACACAGCAGATGCTGCTGGGGCCAGGAAACTTTCTGTRTGAACACGTGACGTGTTTTTACGAGGCACTTCATTTCATTGCTTGGGTTTGAAAAATGCATGTGAGTGACATCTTGTGTTCACTRCATCTGCAGTGTCATACTGCTGATAATTAGCATGTGCATTTTAGAGGCAGTATGAAGCCAAGATGACAAACACAGACAAATCACAGGGTGGAACAATTCTGCTTTCTGCATGTATCAGCATTATCATTTTCTGAAAGTCCATCTTTCCACCCCACAAATGGAAGTGTAATCTCAAGAAGCATGTTGAAAATCACTTCAAGGGCCTAAATTTGCAACTTGTGTGGAACCTTGTGTGTTTTTTTCGTGGTGGTTTCTGCATGTGTGTTTCTAATTTAGTGCAAAATTATGACAGGAGAGGAAAAAGSGGAGACAGAAGAAGCAGCTCTTTGAGCAAATAAAGACTTGATCAAAGTGCATTAAACTTTTGGAGAGCTGCATTGTCCTGTATTTGGGGTCAAACTGTTTTGAACTATCTTCCACTTSCTAACAAATGGGATTCATTTTGTTGGATACTTCCATTTGGATTTAGGGTGTAATTTAAAACTCTGTAATGCTCTCTGTCACCATCAGCAGCTCATTTCTCTGCTGTGGCACTATCCTGTTTGGGCACTTGACATGCATGGGAGATGTAGGATAACTTTACTGGGAGTCAGACAGTTCAATGCTCTAAGTCTGTTTATCTATGTCAAAAAGAAAGGYTGAAAAATCGAATTTCTTTAAAATAATGAGTTTTCCAAGGGCAATAATGGAAAGGTGGTGCAGATTACAGTGTGACACAATGTGTTGGCAAAGGGGAAGATTTTGCCATACAGTTGAGTCTTACTGGCATTCCACTGTTCTTTTATAAGAAGGTAAAATATTAATCTAAGTTATTTGTGCAATTTAAAATTATCTGTACAAGTTCAGTAACTTATGTTTATTTATGCTTTTGGGRCAGTTCTAAAAGATTTTTGAAAAAAGCAGTATTTCTTTTTGCAAGTAAGAGATTAAAAACATGCCCACATTCATCATGGCTCCGTGCTTTCCGAGGCCTTGAAACACAACTACCTGCACTATTSCAGTGTGGCTCAAACATGGGAATTATTCCCACTGGGTTTCTTGGAAGCTGTAGGTGTTGTTTTGAAGTTTCACATMAGCAATATTGTAAGTAGGTAAGGGTATATATGCAGCAAAAAAATGGCCACTCATGTTGTTATATTTGATCTCTTCTTTGAGGTCAGGTAGTTGCAAGCAATTTTTTTCATCCCGTGAACGGTGTCCCACAGAGTCATTTAGCTCTGTCACCTGTGTGAGCAGAACAGCCATGAGCTCTTTTATTCCTCCTGACTGCAGGGGTGTCTTTTTACTTGGTGCTGCATGGCACTTGGTTGCAGTGGCTGGGCTAGGGACGTGTCAGATGTATTGCATTGCAGGAGAGACAGCAGCTGCTCTGTGCATGAGCCAGCCCCGAGGAGAGGCTTTGCCCCATCTTACRGAGGCAGTGACCTTGATGGGGATGTTCACCCCTGTGCAATGGGGGCTTTTTGCAGATGGAGGATTTCAGGCTGTGCTGCTGTTAYCATCAGTGAGCAGGGTCCAAAGCTGCAGAAATTAAGACTGTGCTTTTACTTCCTGTGTGGCCAGACTGAAGGAAGGAATCCCAAGGCTCAAGGGCATGAGAAGCGCTCTCTTCTTTTGTTCTTGGTGTCTTTTTTTTTCTCTTGTGGGTGTTTTTTTTTTTTTTTTTTTTTTTTTTTTTACTGGCTGGCCATGACATTAAGATTTCTAATTAATTTAGAAACCACAGGCAGTTGAAGAGAGTGAGCAATGTAATAACTGGGCCATGGGGCAGAGTAAAAGCACATCAATTATTCAGGCAGTCACTGCTGCTTATTCCCTTTCCAAAGCTGGGCTGGCTGTCAGCGTGTGTCAGTGATGCTGCTAATGCCCTTCAGAATTTACATGCATAAATAGTGGCCTTTTAAAAGCTGCATGAGGATAACTTTAGTATTTACAACAGTAGCTCCCAGCAGCATGCACTGTCTAGTAGGCAGCAGGGGCTCCAACCACTGTTTTAGGTGCCTTGTTCAAAACTGGRATCTTGGCAGGTGCATCCCCCAGAGGCCTCTGCTGTGGGGAAGTTGCTCCTCAAAGAGGTTGAGGGGCAACCTGAGCCACACAAAGAAAATGCCTCTAAAATGCAGGTGGTATCTGAGAGTGTTCTCTCTGAGCGAGTGAGTCCAGCATCTCTTAAAATGTATCATCCCCTGCTTCTATTACTGTGATGTCTCCAAAGAACACTCAGTGAAGATGCCTTGGATGCCACTGGGGCTGGATCCAGTGCAGTTCCTCTACAATGGAGGGGCAGGAAGCTCCTTCTCCACTTCACTGCTCTGGCTATTGCAGGTCCTGCTCTTTGACTGAGCAGTTGGAAAGTTTGAAACAGAGGAAGCTTTCCTCACTGCCAAGAACTACATTCACAGGATTGGCTGTGATTGTCTTAAATGGGTGCACCTCAAAGTCTCATGCTCAGGATGCCCCAGGGAGCAWCACTCGTTCCTGCATTGAACCAGGAAGGGGAGTGAAAACTGGGGGACCTGTTGGATTTTTCTGCCATGAACTACAAGTGGATGACAAAGCTTTGTTTTTCTGTCTGGTCGGCATGGTTATCCCTGCTGCTGGAGGCAGCCACCTTGCTTTTTAAAAAGTGAACTAATTTGTGAAGGCAACTAAATAAAATGAGCCTTGCTAATTATGTGTTGTGCTGGTGAAATGACCAGCTTGGTTTTGGAAAACACTGGCTGTAATTAATGGTGAAAGGCTTTTTCTCTCATCTGTGTAGCCATTATGAATCACTTCTCCCCTTGGAAACTTTTAAATCTGTCTCACTGGGGAGCCTGAGGAGGAACAGGTAAAACGGTTTTGCCTTAATAGCTGCAGTTGTAACTTAAACACTTGAAATKATATTAAGCATCTCTCTCCATTAGCATTTCATGTTGATCCTGATGATATACCAGCCGAGGCTAAGACAGGATCAACGTTCATTAGATGGAAGAAACTAAACTCTGTAGACAAATGCCTTGGCTAAATGGGGCCTTCATTGCACTGAGAACAAGAATGCAATTAGCTGAAATGTTTGTTTACAAAATCTAATTCCTGGGGAGTATCTTCTCAGATTGCTGCTTACATCTCTTGGGCTGGTTTTGTTGCCAAGGCTTGCAGGTTGACGGATTTTGCAAAGCCTGGTTGTGGTGTGTCTATAACAGATGTTTSAAACTTTCCATGGTAAAGCTGAACCCAAGTGGTGAGCAGGGGCGAAGCTGCAGGTGTGCCAGAGCTTATTTRTGCATTCCTCACATTTATTTTACAGTTTGCAGTTAAGTGCAATTGATRATAATTATTAGATGTTCCAGATATTAAACAGTGTAGGCTGAAGAGAAGCTGGAAACTGTGCAGTGCTGAGTGCTGTTACTGCTGTCCTCCTGTCCCCCACCTGGAGCCCAGCTCAGGGGAATCACCAGTGGGTTCCAGCTGGGTGAGGATGCATCTCTGCTGGGATAACTGCATGAAAGAGCCTTGTCCTGGTTGGTTGACAAAAATGAACACCCTCAGAAGGTGATTTTGCCCATCTGCCATGCAAACTGTGCTCTGGAAATGCTGCTTCACTTTGGGTTACAGAAATGGCCAATGGGAAACCTAACTGCTGCCATCCAGATATTAGAGCAGATTTTGTCACTGTGTAGGGTTTGTGGAGTGGGAAGGATCAGGCATTGTGAGCCTGTGCTAATACCAACAAAATAGCTTCATACTAATTGTAAGTGTGCAATAGAACATTGCACTGCATACTTGGATATGGTGCTGGCACTATTTGTTAGCTTTTTTGGGGGGCTTTTTAGTGTGATGGCTTTGCTTTCCTTGCAGTTTTTTCTAGTGGCTTCCTTGCAACTGAAGATTGTCTGCACTTACCCATGGGTGATACTGGGCAAGTGAACATTTCTGTCATGTATCTGGTGGCAAACATGAAACAGTTACCAGAATTATACCTTTTCTTCCCCATTTGCTGAATACAGGGTATTAATAAAACATTCAGTGTAATCTGTTTGGCAATGGGTTGTAGTCACGTTAAATGATGGGGAACAGACTAATGAAGGCCATCCTATTGATGGATAAGGGCTGCAATTTGCCAAGCCTGCAGTAACTGAAGTAAAGCAAAGTTGCTTTTGCCTAATGTGCAGAGTGGTGGGTGATGCACTGGTATGTCTGTGTATGTTGTACTGAGCCAGAGGGTGAGCTCTGGGTGTCTCTGGGAGTTCAGGATGGGACAGGACTGCTGCAGAGGCTCCTTATGTAGTTGCAAGAGGCAAAGTCTCAAAGTCTTTCATGTCTTAGCTGTGACTTGCTAACCAGCCCATTGCAGTGTTGTGGGTCTTGCTGCCTTCTCCCGTGCAAGGGATGCTCCACAGCAGCACTTCTCCTTCAGGCAGTGAAAAGGGAATTGCAGGACTCAGTGCTGGGGTTTGCTCCTTGAAAGGCACTGCTCAGGAGATCCCTTGGGAGTCTATGCTAATACAGAATTTAAAACACCGTTTTTTCAGTGTCAGCACTGGAAATGACAAATGCTTCTCTTAATTTGAGGGAAGTGTGCCTGATATTACATGCTTATATATGCCTGAGAGTCTATTCTCAAGACAGTACATGGGCCTATCTCCTATGAAAGCTAATTGCACTATTAGGAGAAGATATCCTGCTAACTTAATAAGATACATTTATTTGTGTCTTAGAGGATTTTTTTGTGAGGTGGAAGAAATCCTGAATGGTGCCAAATTTCATTTGAAGCGCATTGTTCTTCGCTGTCCCTTCCTATTTCCCCATGTCAAAACTGTTCTGCAAATKGAAAATATTTTGTAAGTTCAAGGCACACCTTGTAATTGAAGGCAGGCAGCACTTATGAGAGCTGAAGGGGAATTCATCGTGCAGATGACTTGAGGCTGATTTTTTTTTCCTGTGGAAGGAGAAAAGTCAGTAGAAAGCAGCACTGACAACAGGGACATATACATTAAAAGTACAGAAAACTCAGGTGAACAGAAAGAGCTGTGGCCAAGGTGTCTCCCTTTGCCTGTCAAGAATCTGGGGCGGATTGGGAGTTTTATTGCCTGGGCCTGCTTTGGGGTGGAGGACAGGACTTGGGGCCTGGGTGACTGCATCTGCCTCCTCCCTAGAAACCTCCTCTTCTTGGCATCCCACAGTGCAGTGTCCTCTCTGCCACAGACTCTTTCCACAGACAAAACTTTAGGAGCTGGGCATTGAGATTTTGTACCAGCATGATTTGAACTTAAGTCTAACTAAGACAAAAGTTTAAAGAGCTCTCTCCCCTCCCTCTTAAGCAAAGCACATTGGAGTGTCTAAATGCACTGTATCTGGCTTGGAGACATTTCCCTGTGGTTTATTGCTTTGCTTTTATTGAGGGGCTGTGTTTGCTTTCACRCAAACTGATTCATTTGGACACAATGATTTGTTTCCCAGAAGCTGTTTGCTTAGGGATGAAGGCTGAATTAAGGGGGTTTTATGGGGTAGAAACTTTATTTCCACAGACTTCCTCAGATCTCAGTTCCACTCCCTGCAAAGTTTGTACAGACTCTGATAAAGTGGTCCTTGGCCAAACTGGGAAGATGCAATGAGCCAAGTAGAGAGCAGGAGGATATGTTAAATTACAGAGAGCTTTTGAAAATTTCAGAATGTCCTGTAGGAGCAAAACGATGGACCTTGTAAAAAAATGTAAGATTATCTGATTCTGCTTTTYAATTTCCAAAAATAAGAACAAAATTGGAAGAATCAGTCCAATTTTATTAAAATATGAAGCTATGCTAAGTACAGCATTAGATATGTATTTTTTCACTATAAATACACCCCCAAGGAATCATTCCATTTTTAAGATGAACTTGGTATTATGATAATGTAAAAGAAGTCTATAATTTATAATTCCAATTGGAGGTGAAGAAATTTAACATGTCAGTTCCTCTATTCATTACTCCAGCAGTCAAGACCAACAGACTGTTCCTTCACCTTTCCTGTCAATCATTTAGATAGATCAATTATGGATTTGGTTAAAAATATCTATATATCAAAAGAGAAAATGCAGCAGAAGAAGGTTCAACATACTAATTACAGAAAAAAAAAAAAAAAGTCATCTGTAAGAGTACATTTAGTCCTACACTGTGTGAACTTCATGGCCAAAACTCCTCAACTRTTACTCTGGTCTTTCTGAAGGTGCCATATGAACTAAGTTGAGAAGTGGCTCTCCAGTGTTTGTGTGCTGGAAAAAAGCTAGTGGCAGCTGACAGTCACTTCTTGTACCCTTTAGAAACACTGACTGCCTGGCAATCTTTTGGGAAAAAGAAAAAAAAGGAGGAGGTGAAAGATGAAGTCCTATATTGATATTTAGGTCTTCATTGTGCAGAGCCACTCATGGATGCTGGAAAAAAAAAGTGGATTCTGGCTAGCATGAGATCTTTATTAATTTTAAGCATTAGTTTTGGAGTKTTGAGCCTTAAGGTCTCCAGTGCAGTGCTTCTTTAGCACTCAATTTATAGGGAACATAATTGCACTGACCTCTGTTCTGCCAGTACTAAATATTCAACGTGCTCCAAAAAAATTCCACAGACCTGAAACTGGAAAATCAGATTCCTTGTTGAGATGCATAAATATRGTTGCAGGTCTCGTAATCTTGTATTAAAGCAGCAGCATTTCTTTGGGGTAAGTTTATTATGACAAAATATACATGGCCAAACTTAAATATAGTTAACCTAATATGATCAGACTGATTTGGAGCAGAGGTAGGTCAACACTAAGTGCTTTTGAAAATCTCATCCCAGCTCTCTAGAGATTACGGCTATGAGTGCASAGCCTCAGCCTAAGTCATGCTGAAGAGGCAGAAGCAATGTTTCACAGTGGAGAGAGGCTTCAATTGGACAGCAGAGGCATGAAACAAATTTGGGTAAGAAAGATCTGCGTCCAGATGGAATTATATCCAGCTTTGCCCAAGGCACAGGGCTTGGAACTTCACCCATATGGATGCATCTGTGAGTCTTTGCTACTGGCAGTGTGTGTATGGGCAGTCTCCCTGTTTTCAGGTGGGWAGGGGCATCCTCTCCTCTCATGTTTTGATCAATGCTGCTGCACCAAGGCAGTACAGATGAAAAACTTGAGGCTGGTGGCCTCGGTTTTCTCTTTGGTTTTGCTTTTTTTTTTTTTTTTANCTTACAAAGGTAGTTTCCTTGGGATTTATAGCACCTGCTGGAATCTCACAGCACGGAGGCTTATTTTGGGTGTAATATTTTAATTTAAATGCTTAAAAGTTAAGTGCTCTTTTAGGCATTTGAGTGAGTACAGTCTTACTGTTGCATGTAGGTGAAAGCTTGAGGGCTCTCCTCTTGCATCTCTGTGAATGGTGCATGTGACTGATTCAGTGAATGAGTAAAAAAAATAAAGTCTACTGAGGCCATGGAAGGAGTGTCTTCACCCTGAAATAAGTGGAGTTTTCCAAAGTGAGCCTGTGTTTGGCCCTCAGATCACGTGGGTGTGATGAGAGATCTGGCCAGATCCAAGTCACGCAGCATCGGTCCCTTTGTGATCAGTGAGATGACTCACTCTGATACCTCATCCTCASATATTACTCATTGCCAGTGCTTCATCCTGCAGCTGTCCAGCTGATGGAAGTGCTTCTCCCATCAGCCGCGGTGTCCCAGCATCAGATGAGTGCAGGTACCTCCCTTYCTCTCTTTCTCTTTTTTCTTGGACCACCTTAGCTACAATTTTAAGAGCAATTTCTGCTATTTAAAAAAAAAATATATATATATAGCATAAGCAGAAAGTTTAGCCTTTAAACTGCAGCAGCACAGCTGCTTTATGTATAAAATATGCATGACTAAAACATCATGAGTTGCTTTCCATGATTACCATTTTTTACAGGAACACACGAAGTGGGTCTAAACCTGTTGAGGCTAACCCTTTGAGACTGACTTTTTTGTGTCCTTWTTACATGGAGCCTGCCAAAGACTGGAAAGGCATTTTGTCAGTGTCAGTGTATCCCTGGGCTAGCCCTGACACCAAATAAAAGAAAGAAAAACCTGCAAATGCTCAAGGCAAAGGATAGGAAAGAAACAGCAGGTTGAGTAAACAGATGGGGTGGGCCACCATTAAGAGCAAGCTGGTTATGGTAAGTGTAATGTGCAGRAGTCACAGTACATCAGCTGGCTAATCAGTGCTGAATGATTTGTAGGCATCTCAGCAGAGGTGAGTTTTAAGGAGGTTTGAAGAACAGTGTCGTGGCTCTGCAGATTTGTACTCTTCTGCAGAAAGAGGGACTCTGTGAAAGGCATGAAGGTTATTACTYCAGTGCTGCTTTTCTGAATTTATTCTTATTTTTCTACATTCTTTTTCTTTTTTTTCCATTTCTTTTTTTTTCTCCACATTCGCTACMGAGTCTCTCTAATGAGCCAGGCTGGTTGTTGGCCCAGATGCTGCAGTGCAAATGCTATTCTTTAAACCAGCTGAGAATCGGGCCTGATATTTAGCAGTCCTTTAGTACTTTCATCTTCAAAGTACTGTGCAAACATTAATTAATTCTGCTGGGGAGCGTACAGGAAGGTGCTGCTGGAATAGTTATGCAAACTGCAGAGCCATGAGAGATGGCAAGGACAGAGTTGCTGGGCTTGGGAGGTCCATGCTTACATTCATAATTCAGCAGAGCACTGCAGGTGCTTTCATGGCAGAAAARTCACTTTAGGTACCTGTTTTTTTCTGTTGAGTGGGTGCTTGTTGTTTTCAGTGAAAGAATGTTACTGCTGCCCTGCTTGGGTAGATGGGCAGCCTGGGATTTTTGTTTCCACATCTACCCCTGCAGATGGGTTCAAACTTGCAGGGACAGTAACTGAGCAGCCAGGCAGATGCTCTGTGGATGTTCAGTGCTGAGGCATGGAGGCTGTGCAGAAGTCAGGGCTGCAGCTGCATGCTTTTCACTTGGAAAAGGAATAAACCACTTGCAGTACATGCAGATTGTGAGGTGCACAGTGCTCTGCTCTACACTGAAGGCTCTTTGCATGCATAAAACCATTTTGCCCATGCAGATGTTGTCTTGGGCAGGAGTGAAAAAGCTCARGAGCTGCAGAAACGACTGTGGGAAAGCCTTCCATCTTCTCTTAAGGSCAGCATCAGCAGCCTTTGATGTGGGCTGCAGTAACCTGCCCTGGAGAGGATGAGGAGTGCTCACCCATCCCCTGCTGCTGGCTCTGCACAGGCAGAGCAGCAGCAGCAGCAGCATTTAGAGCTGGCACAATCACCAGCATCTCCCAGCTGCACACCTAACACACTCTGGCACGAGGCAATCAACACTGCCTGTGCTTTGAGACTTGCCTGGAGCACTGCTTCTGAGTGAAAACACAACTCTAGACACCAAATCCACTCAACCAGGCATTATATTAAAAGGAGCTTTTAAAAGATTGTGCCTACTGATGCTGAATTAATAGCAGAGAACTACATGAGCCTTATATGACTTGATTCATGCTGTATCAATCCAACAGGTGTCTAGGTGTGAGAAGGTGTATAATTTTTTTGGTATGATGGTGTTAAGTCAGAGTGGGAGCACTGATGGTACAGAAAGGGAAGGTAGGAGGGATACTTGATGCCAGAAAATAACATGGCTGGGAAGAGATTTTGCTCGTTGGATGTCTGTCAGGGATTGGATTTCAGACCAATCTGGGTTTGGTCTGAAGGCTGAAGGCAAGCTGTCTTCATATTGAGTGGAAACAGGTCTTTGAGCAAAAGACAGATTCAGGTTGAAGGGTGGGGAGATGGGTKTTGGCTTGGCTGTGCTGACCTTCCTCAGATGAGCAAGTCGTGGTGAGGCTTTAAACTTCTCCCACAAGCCATTTAATAGCACTTATTGCCAATGGCAGTTTTTGGAAGCTGTGCAAATATATTTAGAAAAAGTGTATTTCTTTTAGCTTTGCCAAAATAGGTAGATACAATGTTTCTAATGGCAGGTTTGCATTGTCTRAGATCCTACTGATATTTTTCTGAATTTATTGTTCATGTTGGTGAGTTAAGGAGCCAAAGAAAAAGAGATTTCCACAACTTGAGACAGCTGCTTTTCCAGTGTGYATGGTCTGTGAATTTAAGATAGTAAAATTATATCTAGAACTGCACAGTTTTAATTTCCCGCTCTTCCTAAGATTTCAACAGATTACCATGCTCAGAAATATTTCTTTTTAATCTCAAGATATTATCATGCCTAGGTTTGCAAGCCTTGAGGCTTGAAAGCTATATTCAAATATGTTTATATGAAATTTTAGTGTTCCATCATATCTTACCATCTTGGGAGTGAAAAAATAAATTTAATGAACCTAGATCAGACAGATTTGTGATGAAGTCCCAAAGAAGAGAGAGGGTTTGCAAGTAGCTGTGATTTTGCTGTATGATTTTAATTTTATGGGCCCCTGTTGTTCAACGTTTTCTTCAGAGTAACTAAGAGTCGCATTAAATATTAAACAAACGGTGTGATGATTCATAAAGAGGGTCATGAGCTCCATATGTGAGTTAGAAATTTCATCTCCAGCTGGTTTCACTATAATCCATGTCATATGTCCAGGATCAGAGAACTCCAGTGTCTTCAAATAATTAGTTAGTGATCAAAACAGAAAAAAAAAATCCATTGAAACAATTTCCTCTTAGAAAAAGCTGCTTCCTCAAAACAAAATTGCTTGTTGAAGCTCATTAACTTTAATGGGGTTTTCTTTTGAGTGGAAGTACAACAAAAATAATTTGGAAGATGTCAGAATGTCTTCTCGATAGTTGCAGAATGGATATTTTTTTGTGTTCAATGTCTCRCATTTAGAGTTGTAACTCTTACTCTGTTTTAGTAGGAAAAGAGGAAAGTGAGACCTTCTTTTCATCAAATGTAACTTGTTTTAATTAACCAAAAAATCTCTTTCTGTCTAGAAGGCTGTTTCACCAGAAAGGAAAACTTGATTAGCTTTTCTCTGAAACGTGTATATAATTTTAATACTAGTTCAGGTATGGAACAAAGAATTAAAATCTCCCAGTCTTTTATTTGGACTAGGAAATTAATTTTTTCCCTGCTTCCCCCTGGAGCCCTGGAAAAATACCTGTCAGCCTTTCATTGCAGAGACAAATATGCTGAGGTTTTCCCCAGGCCTTGCTGAGGTTGCATCCTCCTTTGCATGACAATTATGAAGGGATGCTGGGGGATACCAAATGAGTGAGGATACCAAGGTGCTCATGCTTTATAGGAGCTATGTGCACACACAGACACACAAGACCAGCACTTATCCACAGTTTCCCAAGAGATTTTTCTATACTCCAGCTTTTAGCCTGCACATGGAGTTTATGTATTATCTCAGTTGCATCTTCCCTTTGAGCTGCAAAAGGTGTTTTTGGGGGGCATTTGGAGGTTGAATATTGAATCAGCAYTCAGGAAATACCGTGGAGGCAGTGGAAATGCAAGCCCTGTTCCTGCGGGGTGGGTTACTTCATGCATGGCTCTAAATAAGGAGTGTTGYTGTTGCATTTAGTTGCTCAGCTCATGAAGTCAGTCAGAGGACATGCTTGAATTTAAAAGCAGGCATATGGATGCACAGAGAATTKGAGCTGTAATGCCTGTAGTGTCTGTAGAGCTCTGGAAGCACAACCAGGCTGAGTCTCCTRGGGAGGAGGGCTGTGTCTCTTGGTGTGTGGCTCGGGTTTTACCTCTTTGCTCAGAAAGAAGTAAGGTATGCTGTTTCCTTCCCTGTGCCAGGAGGGCAGGATCTGGTAGTTACAGGAAAGCTCATGGTATGGGATCTGTGGAGTTGCTGGTTCAGTTTCCTGTTCAGGGCAGGACAGTTGTCTGCATGAGACCAGCTTGATGGTGACTTTGTACAGCTGGAGGTAATGCTGTCTCTCTTACAACCTGCCAATACCCAGGGCACTGAATGCTTATTTATTAATCCTTCTCCTCTTTCACTGGGAGAAATGTGTAGRCATGAACAAATTTAAGGTAAGAAAAAATAAGCTAGATTTAAAAACYAAAACCAAAAAAGACATCTACTTAACTGTGTTAAAAACATGCAATGGGGAAGCAAGCAAATGGCTACGCAAGCAGGAGTTTGGTATCTAATTGTAGATGAGATAGACAGCTGCAGGGTATCAATAGACATATGGCAGGAATGTAAATAGTTTGCTCGCACTTTAGTGACATCCTGGAAAGCTGTGTGTAAACTTTCTGAAGTGAAGAGAGAAAAGACGATTTCCTGGAAAAGAGGGTTTTCGAGAGAAGTAATTGCTAATAAATAATCTGAGTCCCTCTGGAAGGCGAAAGTTTTATTTTGGCACTGGCTGAAAAAGCAGCCTCTAATCAGACTGCATTTTCCTGTTTGGCTGACAAGCACCAAGCAAGGCAAGGAAGGTGCCAGTTCCGTGGTGTGGCTGGAGCCATCATAGCTCAGAGCAGCTCCTCCGTGGTACCTGCCTGCTGATTGCAGCATGACCTCCTGGCAGATGCTYTGTGTCTGCCAGGATTTAGGGAAGATGACAAACAGAGGGTAAACAGTTGAGTGATTTGAGAGAGGGTGTCAGATTCCAGAATGTAAATTTCGATGTCAGTGGCCAACACTCCTAGGTCTTCCACCAAACAGAATACAAGACTTGCCTGTGTCCCAGYTGTAGGGGTTGCTGCTGCTTGTAGCCACCTTTAAAGTAATATCCTGCTSGAGTGGAATGCTGTGAGGCACTAATTTTGGCTTATTTTACAAGCCAGCAAAGCTGTCTTAATTTTTAACACTCTTTGTTAATAGCTGGCCATCACATGTTTTAYTTTATATTAGGGATACTACTGAGGCCATAAAAATTCCCAGTTTAATGATAGCTAACGTTGATTCTCGTATTATCTAAAAGAATACATCAAGAGTAAACCTTGAATAGCTTGCTTGATTTCTGGATGGGTGTCTCATGACTTATGGCTTAAATAATTCTTATAAAGTTTGCAGTGGGCCAAACTCTGGTGCTTTTGAGGTCAACAGTAGCTTTTCCAGTTTACTTTGCTGGGTTCATGCATCTGCCTTGGGGATGGATTTCAGTCCCATAGCTTGTTAATTGTAATTTTAGTCTAAGGGCCAGACTTATTTAGGAACTTCATTTAAATTTTTTTTAATAAGACCATTTTTGAAGGATGCAAAAAAGCTTTTATAGAGTGGAAGCAGTGAAAGGAGAGCAARGAAAATCAAAGAAATCCAGACATCAGTAATGTTTCAAAAGTACATTTCACAAAGGAGTTTTCCTTAACTATCCTTCAAAGATGACATGACAGAAAATTTGGTTATTAATCAATGGTGCTATCTCTCTGTTGGGTTCAAGAACGCTTTTTAGAAATRAAGATTAACATCTGGTTTAGTCTACAAAGAATTTTTAGAATTGTAAAACTTKAAGTAACCATAAATTACTTAAAGTCTGTGGAGGATTAATGTGGAAAAAAAAAACACTTCCAAGCATTGTTCYTTAAGAGGTGAGCTTAGCCTGTGTAGTCATAAGAGTTATGTCATTGGTGTATCYTTACCAAATAATTGCAAACATATAGCAMAAATCAGTCCCTGGAATCAGTGGACACACAAATACACTATAGGGAGTTTTATTACAGCAGGGCTTGAGAGTTGCAAAACCAATTTTCCGCAGAAAAATAGCTTTCATATGATCTGAGTGCCATGATTTGGTTTATTTGAAACAGTGTAAGTCAAGCTGTTCTCTGGTGTTCCTAGCAGCCCTCTGTAATTCTACATTTATTTACAAAGGTCTAATTTAGAATAGAAATTATTCCCACTGTTTGTAAAGAAGGAACTGGAGTATTTATTCAGTGTGTATGTATGTGTGTGTGTGTGTGTGTGTGTTTAAGTGGATAATTTTCCACTCGGGATACAGGAAGGCGTGGCTCATAGCAACGGCCATTGCTTTCCAAAAGCCACTCTGAAACATGAGATGTGAGCTCCCTTCCTCTCCTTTATTGCAGCCCATTTCTGATTTGGTTAAGAGGACCTCACAATCTGCCCATGGTCGTAATGCTGTGGATATTTTCTTCCCATTASTGGACTTTGGTATTTAAGTAGCCTCCAACTGCTTTCTCAAAGCATTTCTGTATTCACTTAAAAGTAACAGTAAGTTATGCTCCTGTTAGCTGTGGTGGCATTTTAGCATTTTAATGGCAGGTCACTGRCATTTTAATGACTCTGCAAGCTCAGTTCTGCTCCAGGTGAGTCTAGAGCACAACATGAGGAAGATCTTTTCACATCCCTGTTGGAAATAATTTGCTATGAAGRAGGTGCCTGGTAGCATTAGGTGGTTTTCTGACTATCAAAACTTTGGTGTATTTTAGTGCTGAATGCTAGGAGCTGAACAGGCCAGGCCTGTAAGTGGATAAAATGTCTTTTATTCTTCTTCTGGAAAGATTGGTCAGTATTTTTGTTGGTGGGTTTCTCTAGGAAGACTAGGTTGAACTTCCTATAGTAGGTAGAAGAAGCCTGATGCTTTCTTTCAGTCTTACAAAGCCGTAAGTAACTTCTTCTCTAGTGTGTGGTTTTGCATTTACATGGCTAAATCAAGTGCAGTGGATGCTGAATGAGGCCCTCAAAGAATGCTTAGGAGTGAATTCAGCCATGCCTGAGGGCACTGTGCCATCCCAGGAGCCTGTAGCCCCCATGTTCCAATGGGAGGGTTCCCTGGCCCCAGTAAGGGAGGTGCTCACTGGTGATGGGGTGAGGTATCTCTGGTGGGAGATGCCCATTTCTGCCACAGCTCAAGCCCTGTCCTGTTGGGGCTGCTGTAAAGTGTATGAGCTGAATCTGTTTTCCTGCAGTGCAAAGGGAAGTGGATTTGGCTGCTGCAGAAGATGTTGACTTTTTTTCAGGGGAGAATAGAAAAAAATCAAAAAAAGGAAGGCCACTCCTAATGCAGATCATGCAGAAGAATTTAACACTGTTAAAACCTGCAAGTTTGGCTCACTCATCCTAAGCTGGGTGGTCCTTCCCAAGTGGTGCATGACTTTTCCACAGCCAGCTGAGCTCCCTGTCTGGCTGCTTCCTTCTAGGTGCTTTCCAGCTGTGTGACTTCCACTGGTAGATGAGCAAAGAGGTTTTTTACCAAGGGAAAATGGACTAGAGGAGAAAATGGAACATTTCAATCCTTTCAAAAGGACTGTAGTGGACCAACTGATGGAAAACTGTTTCCAAGATGGGTTTGTCTTGTTTTCCCTGTCCTTGAAATAATTTAGGTTTCCTGGGGGGAGTTTTCTTTTTGCGTAATTTTTTATCTTATTGGAGTTTTGATAAAATGTCTCAATGTGTGGATCTTTCRCAGCTAGCTCAGTTTTGCCCTTCTGGAAAAAAAAACAAAAACAAGGTAGAGAGAAAAGCAAAGTCAGAAGCTTCATCTTGCTTTGTTGAAGAYGGGAAGCATGATTTCTAACAAGATTTAAGGGTGTAAAACCTTTTCAAAAGAGTTAAGCATTCAGAAACTCSTGTTATTCTTGCCATTTTGGGTAATACACTAACCTGCTGAGAGAGAGGGAAAAAAATTAGAAAATATCTTCATCARCACYCCAATATATAACTCTCTGCAGTGCCAGCTCCTGCTGGCTGGTTGTCTTGATKAACATTTTCTGAATTGGTACAACTGAAGTTTGCATTTAAATTGCATGCTTACTAATGTACATTTTTATTTTCCATTGTCTTGGCTTGACAGAGACTTCACCCTCTGGGCTTGCTGTGTTTCACTCTCTGACATATTGAGGGAAGCTCAAAAGTCTTTCCCATACTTGTTCTCCATTTTGAAATGAAAGTACTRCACCCTGAAGTTGAGCAGCTCAGTCTTCTTTAATGCAATATGCAGTTTGCACTCAGATCACTTGCTCCTGATATAATTTATACATGAATCATGAATTATGTTTGGATTCTCATGAAGCAAAAATAAATTGGGTAGAGYCACATCCAATTATGTAATGAATTCCTCATGGTAAAATTTACAGCAGGGATGTTRCAAAGTGGAACACTGATGAAAAATTTCCAAAAGATTTGCTGCAGTATCTCCTGATAAAAACAAACCTCTGTCCATTTTAGGCATAGTAGAGCCATTTTGATTCAAACAATGAAATATTTTAAGGTGCATAGGATTGTTTTTCATTGCAGTTTAAGTGCCAGTACACAGAACAAGGAGAAAAAGAAGTAGTTGGTGCAGTCTCACCAAATAAAAGTTCTTTCCCGACATGTTGTAAAGAACCTGCTTCATAACTCTTTTTTTCTGWCTCTAAAAGCCACTTTCTGTGCTGCATCTAACACATTATATTTTGAGGAGCTRTTTCCTGACCCTTGACTTGACTGTTTTTTTAACTCACAGCTAAACCCTGCCTTCCTGGGCAAAATATGGCTCACGAGCTTTTGTAAGGTGAGCAAACAACCAGTGGCACTAGRAGAAGCATTGGTAATTTCACCTCTGTTTGTGGCATTGATTTCTTTTAAAGGCTTTTTGTTTGTATTTCCTTCCACTGTGCCTTGACCTGTTGCTTTTGATTCATTTTTCACTCAATACTCAAGAAGCCCAGGCTTGGGTCATGTTGTGCAAGTGTTTTCCTGAGCAGGACTTCTTCACTCTTTCCAGTGAGATATTCCTTCACTCTTTACAGTGAGATATTCTTCTTCAAATCCCATGATGTGGCTCCTAGAAACTGGATGACCATCTCAGCTGAAGGGTGAACAGGTGAGTACATCCATGGTGTTTGTGTTAAGGAAATCTCCTCCTGGTGCTGCAGCTCGAATTGGAAAATTTTCATGACAGTGACCAAATACCTCTACTGTGTAGTCATCAACAGCTATTAAGGGAATATTTTCCTTTCTTTGCTTTGAGTTTCCTGTCACAGCAAGTATTTGTGCTACTTGGCACTAAAAAACTCACCTGTCTGTGTGGTGGGGAGCTGGCTTTTGTGTGGAAATCAGGAGAGTCACAATCCAAGAGCTTTGCACGGAGAACTCTTAGCAACTCCCATGGCTTAATACCATTTAATTAATAAATGTGTCTATTGGACTGACTGTGAACCGTTGAAACACATCTATACAAGGGAAGARCCTGGGACCTGGGCTTCTCATTCCTGCAGGCTCCTTCAGAGTTCCCTGTGGTGGCTTTAATTTTCTGAACCTTTAAAGGGCGCTGTCTTGGCCCACTCTCAAGCTGATGACGAGAGGTTCGCCATCATCTTCAACAGGCTGAGGATTTCCCTGRAGAGGATTAAAGGGGTTGTGTGCCCTGAGAGAGTTCAAGGTCAGAGAGAGAAAGAGAATGCCCTTTTTGTTACACAAGAGCAGCCTTGAACTCTGATTTCTGCTGCCCACATGGCTGTGTAGAAGGGTGCAGGAGACATGGCTGGGGCAGCCGCAGAGCGGGTTTCTAACGAGAGAGCATGGGGTAAGCAGTCATTTAGGTGACCACAGTCTGTGGTTTGCATCAGGGCTGCATAGTGGGAACACTGCCAAACCAAAAGGCATGTCTTCTGATGGGCTCTCCCAAAACCCAGACTGAATGATTCCATTCCCTGGGTGCTGAGACGAGTCCAGTGTTTTCCTGTCTGATCAGAGCAATGTTTGGCAGCGCTGTTCTTCAATACATACCCAGTGCTGATCACACTGAGTTTTGTACCGAGTGGATTCCAGTTGTGCAGGTCGGAGTAGAGCTGGCAGGAGTTGGATGCTCGTGCTCACAGCCCTGCTCCAAAKACAAGCTTGGGGAAGGTGTCCCGAGTGAATGCTTTTTTGGACATCAAAAGCCATGACAAAGTCAAGATGAACTATGAAGTTCCTCAGAGTTTACAGCTTTCCCTATAGTCTTAGCTAAGCAAAACTTGATTTTTTTTTTCCAAGTGCAAATTCAAGCTGAGACAATAATTAGCATCCTGTTTGTTTGTTTGTCACCTTGAAGGAAGAAAGGTCAAATATAGTCAGCCTGAGAACTACTTTGCCTTTCCCCCTTGAAGCATTTAATTAGATTTCTCATGTAAAGTAAAAAAGACATAGTAGAGAGCTTGCTGAAATGACTTACCCATTTAAGACTTCTTTTTTTGCTCTCTCTTTTAATTTCTTGCTGGCTTCATAGAACAATTTATAATTTTTCTGAAGAAGTGACAGGTTTAAACACTTAACCCTTCTTGCAGAGAATAGATAGGGTTAGTTTTTTTGTTTTGTTTTTAGAAGAGACGGCTGTAAATCAACACAATGTACAAATAAAACTACTTCTGTATAAGGCAGTAAAAGGGACTTTAGAAAATTCCCAGAATGAATGTCCTACAACTTGTACCTCGTTTTTTTCCCCCTATGGAATACATACATAAATGCTATATGCAGAACTATTGAAAACAGTAATTATTTCTTGGGGTTTTTCCCAGTATTTTTTTTTCTTCCCTCCCTGAGGATAGAATTGCTAGATAGCTGGAACTGTCCATGTGAGGTGGTGAACTTGGTTCAGTGGTTTTTCATAATGCAGTTGCAGGGAGGAGAGAGGCTATGTGGATTGCTGGGTTACAGATCAGGATTGCTGCATGCCACAACAGCTGAGAAACCCTAAACTTTTTTTTTCCACTTCAGTCATGTCCTGATTCATTGGAGTTACAGCTGGAAGGATGCTTCCCTCATTCTCTCTCCTGCAGTGCAGTCTTCCCTTACGCCTGCAACAGGGACAGCCACTGATTTTCTTTAAAATCCCAATATAACTCCTTTCTATGCCCATCCACAGGACTGAGCTACCCTGTGGGTATTTCTACCTATGCAGATACTCATTCATTGTTTAAGGTGTGTATTAAAGTGCAGATATAACCACCCCACCACCGACCCCCAAAATAAGTCAAAACAGCAGAGTGCATTTGCAGTATTACCTGTGTCATGGTGTTAAAASTGGAATTTTTCTGTAACTTCTTTCCCCTATGTGCTGTCCCATCCCTTTTATCTCCCAGCAAGCTGAAGTTTGTAACCACTTCTAATCCAGGTCTTTTTGCTGTCATAACTTTTACTAGTAATGCAAAGCCCCAGAGGGGATTAGCCAACCTGAACATTTCAAATTTTAAACTTCAGTAAGTCTTGAGGAGGGAGAAAAAGCCTTTCTCACTCATTTTCAAATCAACTTACTATCTGCCCCACCATACCTTCCTCTCCTGCTCCTGCAGTAAAACTGCATTTTTTTGATGAATGTAGAATGAAAACCCTTTAAGGGAAAAATCGTGCTTATCCTTCCTCAGCACGGAGAGGTGGCAGAGCCTGGAAAATGCCAGAACACAGGGATGATTTTTCAGTCTCTGCTATGTGGAGAAAAGCTCCTGTGAGCTCCACCCCTAAACAACGTCTTGCAGGCACTAATTGCACCTTACTTTTAGATTGGACACATAAACCTGCTGATTTTAAAGAGGGAAGAGTTGAAAGTCTCTAGAAACCACTCTCCAAAGGAAATACCTTTCTGCAGAGGTATCAGGAGCCAGCTGATCTCCCTGTTTGTACCAGGAGCTACTTGGTGGAAAGTCAGTTAAACAAACAAAAAAWTTTTATGATGTTTGCATGTTGATTTGAGAACCTGTGTCTGTGAGTRTGCAGAAACATGTAGAACTGCTTGACTCTTCCCCAAAACCTTCCTCAAAAATGCAGCAGTACTTGGTGTCAGAAATTAAGACACATACTTCAGCAAATGCCCATAGGCTGGAGTCTGTAAAAATGAAGAAAGACAGATTTACTGTCACACCTAAAAGAGAAAAAAGAAAAAAAATCTTAGAAAGTGGAGAAGACAATTATAGGATTACTGCAGTCAAAACAGGCCTATGGAGTGGGGTTTTTTGTAGCATTCTTTGGGGTTTTTCCAGTGGTGGAAATATATCTATTTCTGCACAGCACATTTGTATTCATGCTGCTTAGACACGCCACTAAAATAGCAATTCAAAAGTCAATATTATATTTAAATGTCAGACAGTTGAGATTTCAGTTATTYCTTAGCAAAAGGGCTCCAGCTGAGAACGTACCAGCTGATAGTCTTGTAGGTGGAAATAGCCTGTAAAGGACAATTATGAACCAAACAGGCAGAGCTATGTGGTGTCTATTTTATTTGTTTTTTCCAGAATTATTCTTCATTTCAAGAACAACAAGAAAACCCATTAATGGGTAACTGATTGCCATAAGCATTTTGTGTTTGATACGTTAATTTGTTGGGATTTTATAAAAGGTRACTGTTTGGCTGGTTGGGCTTTAATTTTCAATGAACTTCAGTARCTCACCAGGTTGATGATGAGGAAAAGGCTTTCTGGACAGGGTAAAAAGTAGGTAGAGGAAGATCTGGGTGGTGAAGTCTSATTGACTTGGTTGTGGAATAAAGCACATTAATTTGTTACAGCAGCCCCCTCACCTGGCTTTGTTCCACGTTTGTTTCCATTGCATCTGGTTCCAAGTGAGGGAATTAAGGAGTCCCACCTGAGTAGGAGCAAATTATTTTMTTCAACAGTTCTCCATTTCTTTAGAAATCATCCTGCATTTTCAGGAGGAATTTTATTTATTCTAGAGAAAAACAGGGTGTTGAGCAGTTTCTTGACTGTATGTTAAAAAGTGGGGGTCAAGGAGGCTGAGAAACAGTCTTATGCCATCCTTGGTTGTCAGTTCAAATTGAAATGTGAAAATTACCAGTGCAAACCTAAGAGCCAGATTCAAATGTGGCATATCGTTAGAGGCACAGCCATAATTCGCTTATGATATATTAAAAAACAGAAACACCTCAAGCTGAATTAGGTGGTGTTGATTGCCAGTTCCCTCCTGCGTAAATGCCATTAGATGCCTAAAGTTACAAATTGCTTTAATAACTTTCACAACTGATTGGTAATCACCCTGCAGTTAATGAAATAGGGAAAACACCTCTCGCTAAATTCATTGTCTTCATTTCCTCCCGCATAATTTCCAAGGTGTAGAGGTAATTTTCAACAGATCCCAAGCTAGAAAGGTCATCTGTTAAGTTTTACTTAAAATCACATTTGTATCTTCCTTTTTCAGTGCACATAACTATATATCCAAGCCAGCTTTTCCATGCCCTGTTACCCAGTGCAGCTTTGTGCAGTKCACTCCAGCATTTGGCTGCTTGTCAGTCCCGAGGAAATCTTTGCATCTCAGTGGAAGTGGTGCTGAAATCTGGCAAGTTTGCCAGAGTTGTGCTCGCTGTGTGTCCGTCCAGGCAGTGGGAGAGTCATGCTGTAAACCCCCACAGCAGTGCACTTAAAGCCTTGTAAAACCATGWGAGCTGAAGAATTGCAGTTCCCGGTAGTTCCATCTGGTTTGATGCAGTTGGGGGCTTTTTGTGTCCTCCCAAAGTAGCAAGAGTTACAATAATTGGTCTCTGGAAAAGTCCCATAAAATTGTGTTGTCGTTTAAGGGTAAAATTAGTGGCCAGTTAATGATGCAGGAATTATATACGTGGCACTGAGCTGAGTGCAACATTTTACCTCTTGCTAGATTTCAGRGACATTAATGTCCCTTAACAAACATCTGAAGGTAATTTGAAAAGGTGGGGGTGATTACAGAAAAGAGCACAGCRGTGTTTTATAGTTGAGATTGCCTATGTATTAGACAGCTCTGACAGAGCGTGTAATTAATTTTTTAAGTGTTTATATTAAAGAATAAATAACTAGTAATACATATGGCACATTATAAGTGTTTCAAGTGTGCTGTAGTTGGGCTAGATGTTAAGTTATGGCTTTGTTGTGGTTTTTAGCAGAATCAGCATAGGTAAAATTGGCCATTTAGGGTCAGGTTTTCTCAAGTGCATTTAAAACACATTAAAAAACATAAGTACAGTGGCCTTGTTTTGGAAAAGTCTTCACATCCAGGCTGTGTATCAGCAAAATTCGAGAGTGTGGTGGTGGTTTCTGCCATCCCTGCTGTCCTCAAAAAAAAAAAGTCAGCTGATTTCTCCAGTAGTCTCTGCTGACAGTGAGTATCTAAATGTGTGCTGAGCGCTTTTGAAACTCTGGTCCTTAGCTCTTTATATGATCTATAATTTTATATGCAGTGCATCTAAAGAAGAATATGTATGATTCATATACACATACAGGAACAACACAGAGGGATCATTTTAATATAAATCCCAGTGCTGTTTGTTATGTTCTGAAATATTGCATGGAATAATTCAAATATTTATAGATTGTAGTTCAGCTTGTGCTTAGCTTGCAGCATTTGCCTTTTTTCATGTCTCAGTTGAACTGTTCTTCCTTCCTTCCTTCCTATGCAATGAAAACATTGCCCATGCCCAGCACAGTCCTTCTGCTTCTTCCTCTGGAAACTCAAATGTAAAAAACACCCCTTGGATTCTGGTTCCCATTTTCTGCCCTGGTCACTGCAGCTGTACCAAGGAGCAGGGCTGCATTTCTTTGCCACATGCTCCATAAGGAATGGAGGAGTTTGCTTTCTGTCGAGTGGGTCCTTTTGGGGCTCCTAAGGCAGAGGAGTTTGTGCAACAGCTCTTTGTATGCAGAGTAAGTTATGACTGTACTAGATGTGAAGTGATGATTAGAAGGGCATTAACATCTGCATTTTCATGCTGACCACACACAGTGTCTTGGCCTGGCAGTCCTACCCTGGGGGGTTCCTTCTAAGCAGTTAGTTTGCACTTCTCTTAAACAAAAAGGCTTTTTCCAGGAAAGCCCGAAGGTGCCCAAGAACCCCTTGGGTTTGAGATGYTCCTGGAAAGAAGGTTTGCTATAATTACCCATACAGGTTTGTGGCTGTCATCAGCACTGGAGGGTAATTAATCTGARTGTATGAAGTTGCCTGTTTAGGAAGTTGCACATTTTGCTTGTTTCTCCTTTTGCYTGTGCTTGGCTGGGAGACAGRGAAGCAGTAAAGTGTCAACATTGAGAAGTGTGGTGTAATATTAAAATGCTCTAGTTTCCATTGAACAGATGATGGTAAGAAGTTATTTTAATKCATTTGTTGAGAATTGTGCTTTCAAAGACTCTTTAAATTATTGCAGATTGTGCTGCTGGGATATGTATGGGAARCAGCCATTTTAATTAGGAAGATACACTTGGAAATGAAAAGTCATTTTTWAAATGTAATTTCCTTTGTGAGTGTTTTACTGACCACTTGAATTTATTTACCACACGGACCTAGCGATAAAATAGGTATTTATGGGTTGGTTTTTAATTWGAAATAATGGCTGGTAGAATTGATTAATCATCCATATAGGCTGTGGTAGTCCTAATGGAAGACAGTTGTACTGACAGTTTAGAGAGTGATCTAATGGTGTGTTTTGTCCTTAAACACCAACACCACCAGCACAGTCACCTTTTGTCATGAAAGAGGGGAAAACAGGCTATCCTGCTTTAGTGGACTTCACATGGGGAATCACTGAASAAATACTTGACAAAGTTGGGGTTTTGGCCTTCTGGATGTCACTGACATTCAAATAAGAGTAATTAACAGAGTAATCCAGTGACTTGGCTTTATTTCTCCATGCAAATGGCGCTTGGAGGGAGTGGACCAGGGATGACAAATTTATGGAAAGAGTGCTCATGACAGCAGGCTTGCTGCTGAAACACTTGGGCAGGTGCAAGTGAGTRTTGTTTCAGGAAGGATCAGAGATTTTTAATCAGCCTTTTCTTTCTTGGTTGAGAAGCATGGGGACAGAAGTTACAAGAAACCCAACTTAACAGCTTTAATGGCCTCAGCAGAAAGAGGGTAAGAGTTGGGGGAGTGTAGCACAAGGAGAGTTTTGCATATAATGCTAGTTAGCTTTATTGAGTCGTACATTTCCTTTACCCCCTCTGCCCGAGGAGGTTTCTACTCCATATTTCAAAATGCAGTGTGTAAGAAACARGAGCCAGCATGGGGTGCAGTGTATATTTTAGCATGGAAGAAAAGACAGCCAGTTCATATAATTTTTCTGGGAAGTAATGAAGTGTCATGGGAAGTGCATGAAATGAATGTGCTTTTGCATACTCATTTTAGAAATCAAGTTGGGGATAATATTTGCCTTTTTGTTAAAGGATCTGCAGAAGTCTGCATCCCTATGTGAGCTGTGTGACTGCTGCTACCTGTTTTTCACTCTGAAGTTATGCTAATTATCTTTGCCAGAATCAAGGCACTTTCTCCTATCCRTAGGAGCCCACTGGGGATGAAAAAGCCTGACATTTTGATTCCCAGCTTTTGTTTCCCTAATCAAAAATAAAGGTATAATGGACAAGAAGAAGCAATTTCATTTAGKCTTCTCATCACAGCAGGTTTTATTATTGGCTTGAATCTCGCTGCATTTTATTAAATTATACTTCTGTTTGAGTTTGCGGCATCGCTTTTCAAGGAGAGCCCACTGCAGCTCATTTTGTGATAATATGTGTTTTCTTACAAGCTTAGTGTTCACTAAGTGAGCTTGAAATGTCTCCCTGGCCTGCCTAATTTCTGAGTTTGGTGCAGAAACCAAATCACTGCATGCCTGTTTGTTGCCCCTTGCCCCATCCTGCAGATCGGAGCCTGTCCTTGCTAATGTAGGCAAAACAGAGGCAGGGCTACAGCACATTGCTGGCTGATTTTCTTAACAAAACAGGCTTTGCAAAAGCTGCTTAAATTCAATTTGCATTTGTAAAATAAAAACACAGCGCAGCATGGTCCATTGGGAGATTTTTCATGCTATGCAGGTATATTTTCAGAAGTGGTAATCAAATATTCTGGTGCCGTACACACACGGTTTCTGGTTTAGCTGTGGTCCTTTTGTTTTGTTTGGCATGAAAGTGAATGACTGTTGTTGCTTTCCCATTGAAGAAATCCATTCACAGGACAACAGAAATGTAAGCAGCTCTGAAAGTACTGTTTATAGACTTGAAAACAGCTTGAAAAGCAGTTTTGTCATCCTCTAAACCTTCACATGGTGGTTCATGTGTATGGCCAAAGCCCTTCATCTCYGAGGGAGACCTGTGGCAGCTGACGCTGTGCCCAGGCAAGTGTGAGAGAGCTGCACCATCACTGGTGAGAKGAAAACACATTTACTTTGTATTTGGCATTTTACTGCCTGCTCGTCAGAGCAGACCTSCTTTGTGAAAAGCACAGGTTCCAGGCATCAGGAGGAACATGCAAAAATTGGTGGGATAGTTCAGTAGACTTGAAAAAATAATCTCTGGGTCCATATAGGGTAGAACTTGATCCCTATGATGTTGGTAAGGTATTATATATTAATGTAGAAGTCATATTTATGCATTTATTTTTGTTCTACCTGATATTCTCTGTGTCTGCCTGTAATGTTTTTCTGCTGATTGTAGGCTGAGAACTTTAWTTTACCCTCATAGAAACCTTCTCAGGAAGAACTTACTGGCACTTCTTTCTGCAAAGGGGCTTCTTTTAAACGAGACATCTTCCATAATCATTTGGACTAGAGGATTCCTCCTTTCCAATTGTGCAGGGTTTCTCCTCTCTCTCCCCAGAGCAGTCTAAACCCAGTGTGCAGTGGCCACTGTTTTGTGTGGGGGTAAAGGCCAGGTTTTGCTAGCTGCTCATGTGGCCACGTTGGAGTGAGTGGCCTCACAAGCCATTTTCTTTTCAAAGGTCTTTAAAAAAATCTGCAAGCAAAACTTAATTGATGCATTAGACAGAGATGCTGTTTGATAGTTTACAGCCAGTGTGTATGAAGTAAGTAKGGCTTTCATTAAAGAGGAGACATGTATTTTAGCTCAGCTGAGCAATGGGGAAACGGGGGCCATAAAGACAATATTGTAATAGTCTCCCTTTTTAATACCAAACTGTGTGCTGCACTTCCGAAAAGCCTGGMCTTCTGGGGGCTGAGCTGATCAGAGCTCAGCATGCTTTTTTTTTTTCCCTTGCCTTATAACCCTTGTTAACTTTTCAACTTGTCAAGTACATGGTGGTTTATGAAATTTTAAAGCTAACAGTATGCTGCGTGGAGATGTCAGCGATACGCTAGACTTTTGAGTGCATCCTGAGATGAATAAATCATGAAGTCACAGAAASTTGCAATTAAAGAACCCAAACCTGGATGCTTGAAATATTAGACYGGGGTTCGTGTGACTTTAAACAATAATCACTGCTGGAAGAAGTCCACACTTGAATTGTAGATCAGCAGTAGAAAAAAGGAAAAAAAAGGTATCTGTTAAATGTGTGTCTCTTCCAGGGCATCAGACTGATATTTACTGACCTTAAGTGGAATTATTATTGAAGAAGTCAATTCCTTCCAGCTCAAACAGGTAGATSTGATCCTACCTCAATGGAGATGGAAATTGCCTGGCCTGGTTTCCTCCTGGTCCTGCTTCTTTATAAATTAAGATAATCCTTCGTTTGATGTTTATTTAGTCGATGACCTTCCTGTATTTTGCAGAGTCTCTGTAAAGATGCTGCAGGTTATATGCATTTTTGCTGGAATCCACTRTGGCTTTAGCTGCTATACTGTGACTGTGGGTCAGGCAAGGGTTGCATTAACATTTCATCCCATCCCCGGCTCCCCAGTCGCCTTTGAGGTATTTCTGATTTTCCACAGACTTGAGATGAGCAGCCAGTGCGTCTCATGCTTGCATTGCTTCTTATTTTAACTTTTCCCTTTAAAAAATGCGGAAAAAAAATTTGTCATTATGGCTGTGTGTTTCAAGAGAGTCTCCGTGGGAATGGTGCATTGTTCGTCAGTAGGGACACCCGGTGAGTCACGTCTTTGACTCCACATCCATGAGTAATCTCCCTGACTTCAACAGGATTACCCAGGTGTTTAAAATAAAACTGTGTTGTAGAGGTCTGTGGGATTACAGGACCAGAAAGATTGGTTGTGTGGCTAGTCACCGAGATTTTCTTTTATTTTCTCATTTTATGAGTTTGAAAAGTCAATAAAAAATAATGCAAAACACATGCATGATTAAGGCAGGGGCTTAGCTGCTGCTGTGCCGGGAAGTTCACAGTTAGGGTTTCTGGAGGAACTCTCTCGTGGCTTTTCTTCCTTAACATGTTTTCACTATTAAAAAAAGTGTATTATGTGTCCCCATATTTGGACTGACTGATAGCACCCCAGTTAAGGTCATTTTTAACTAAAAGCAAATCTGTTTAATCAGCCTGACTGGTTCAGGTGGATGCGCTGCTTGGCCTCGGTTCCGTGTGGTTTTGTTTTTCTCTCCTCAGTTGTTTCTTGGTATCACCCTTATTGCTGCGGTTTCCAAATGGTTTCCAGGGGTGCACATCTGTACATGCTCTTTCATCTGCTCCCCAGGGACAGRCGGATGTGGAGTGGAATGTTTTGGCTGTGAAGGTTTACATAACCATGCACACGCCTATGYGGGTAATGTATATGTATGTGCTGTGCTGGGGAAGGGGAGCAGTGCAAAATTACCCTCGCACGCCAGGCCAAGCGTTTGTCCACCCTGAGCAGGGGTCTGCCAACAAGCCCCTGCCCCCTCTGTGAGCAAACCTGGCCCAAATGCAAATTTACTCACCCTCACCACTCTGACTTGGGGGATCTCTATGACCATAAGGGCATTGAGGGCCTCTTCAGTAACACAGAAGTATATATAGGGCTTGATAGGAACATGTTTTAAAATATTTTGCAGGCTGAACAAGGTTCAAAATCAGCATGTGAGCTGTGTGTATATAGAATCCCAAATGTATTCGTCCTGAAGTCCTCCCTCCTTCCAGGTTGTCCTCTGTTTCTGACTGCCTTGTGCTGYTGTGAATGTCCTGCCACCATCCCTCCCCTTCAAAGGCTAATGGGGTCCATCTGTAAGGGTGTGTATGGGAAACATTAGYATGGGGGAAAGGTAGCTGGAAACAAAACCACTGAGTTTATGRATTTCRTCTTAATTTCTGAAAATTTATTTTAGATTTTATTTTYCCTMCTGTGAAACATTTTTAAAATTACAGGAATATTAACCTGCTAGCAGAACTTATTTCAGTGAAAATGGTAGTTTTCTCATGGCTGRAAGCTTATGCAACTGCAAGATAATGTAGAACTCACACATGTCWAATTTTTGATTTAAAAAAAGAAAAGCTGTGGAAACCTACTGTTAAGATTTGAGGATGCTGGTGACATGAGATGTATGTATGTCTTAAATGGACGTCAGCTGGAAACAAARAAGGAACATTTGTTTTTCATTGGTTCCTATCAACAGTGCAGTGGCAAACAAAAATCCATGGYAGGGATRTAGGAATTCTCTTTCACACACAGCACATACAGGAGAGGGAGTGGGGAGGGCCTAGATTTACATGTCTTCTTCCATGGTCTTTTACTTCCATTAGTAGTGTGCCTGAGCTGGTTTCACTGAGATGTTCCTTAAAGTGAAATAATGTGAGCATGCAGTCGTTCTGCCTCTGTCTCCCCCTCCCCTCCCTGGCTCTTCAGTAATTGCATCCTGGTTCACATTAATTTGGCACGCTAATTGTTAGAGTTAAGAATTAAGAGGCTTGCCAAGATGCAGAAGAATTAAAGTGATTGCCCTTTTGTCTGCAGAAACAGTGGAAGCTAATAATTATTGCTCTTATATTTTTGTTGTGAAAACTTCTCTCTCCCRTTCTCAGTTTCCCAGACCTGTGTTTTTCCTTTGACAAAAAGCGATCTGATTTGATGTACACAGGCAGTACTTCAGAATCCATCACTCACAGCCACAGCCTTCCCAGCCTGCTGTATATTAATAAGCAGATGTGTCATCCTGCAGACTGCTCAATAATAGATCTTTTTAAGAACTGCTTTTCCTCTGTGTAGTTCAGGTACTCCAGAACTAGAATTTAAGCACTGCTTTCATTTTATATAGAGATATCAGGAGATACTCAGCTTAATGTAGAGTTGTATATTTGCATTTGCAGAACATTTTGTCTTCCTTTATTCTCTTTGCAGACACAAGGCTTGCAATGCCAAATAGCTCATCAAGATATACAGTGTGCAGAGAGAAAATAATTCTAATGTCTAACTGTCTGTGGGATTTTTTTTCTTTTTCTTTTTTTTTTTCCTTTCCCAAAATTACTTGCTTACATAGGAGCCGGAGGAACTCAGAAGTACATAAAACCAGTTGTCCTCTCCCTGGGATGCTTGCTCCCTGAGGATGCAGGGATGCTGCCCTTGCTGAARCAGCACTTTGGTCTCCTGGCCTTACTCCTGCAAACATCCCTGTGACTTTGCTTTGCTATCCTGCAAACCCCTTCTCAAGCCGTTTCTTCTGTCCATGCTGGTCAGAACTCTGTGGATTTTGATGAAAGCCAGAAACCTCCCTGTTTTCTATTAATTTGGGCTCCTCCTGCCTTCTGCTGAAAATAAACAGGGCAGGAGGTGAGCCAGCTGGGAGAGAGCAAGGATATAAAACTGTTGGAGGAGAGCTGCTAGGAATGCCAACCAGCTCTCCTCAAGTTTTTCCCCTGGATTCTCAATGATTTTAAGGGAAATCAGGCYTTCTAAGACTCTTGCAAGACTGCCATGTAGAGATAGCAAGGAGCAAACTGAAGGAACACATCAGGCRTGCTGGCGACCACAAAGGTGCTGTAAAACAAACAGCGGGGCATGTTATTGTTATTATTCAAATATTATCTGGTTCCTGTGACATCTGGSAAGGCCAGACATGGATCACAACCAGATGTGCTCTGTGCTTTATGAGTGCAGAGCAGAGAGGGACACCTGCCCCAGAGCCCCCTCGTTGTAAGGCATCACAGATGGGGTGGAGGGAGGCTGTGGGCCAGGGATCTACATCAGTGATCTGCATGTCAGCCTCAGCATGCCAAAAAGCAGAGTCTATTTAAAAATCCACTGAATAAATGCAAGTGGAGATGCATGTGTTGATTTCAGTGACACTCACAAGGCCAGGAGTGKTTTTTTTGACCCTCTAAAAACAGATGTGGGGTCTGTCTTTGGCATTGCAGCAAGGGGAGGGATTTAGGGAAGGACCAGAGAAAGTTTTCCAGCAATGACTGTGTCTCTTCTCTGCAAGCYGGTGTAAGAGAAAACACATTTGTTTGGTTGTTAAACTTACAAGTTCAGCGGAAAAGGGACCATGGCAGGGTAGAAGTACATCTTGGTAGCAGTAGAGGTGATGTTCAGGTTGGAGGTAAGCCATGAGAAAAACCTGGAGCTAAAAGCACAGCGTTTATTCTGGATGTGTGAAACAGAGATAACCACATAAGAAAAACATGGAAGTGGGATGTGGTCAAWACAACAAGGTACAGAAAAGGATCTTCATGGCAGCATTTTAAAAGAAAAACAAATGTGTCAGGATGATTTTCTGCAAGGCTGCAGGAGAGGATGCTGCAGTAACCAAAATACAAGYCCTTGGAAAGGAAGGGATAAAACATTCTGTGGAGCTGTGAGCTCCAGAACAAACCCCTTCTTGGGTCCAGCAAGGAAAATGTGTGCATATAAAGCTCAGCCTTAGGAATCCAGGTGCACCCTGGCTTTTGGTGAGTTTAAATAACCTGCTGGGACTAGGCTTAAAGCAGAATCCCAGCAGAATGTAAGCAGGACCAAAGTGAGGAGGCCAGCAGTGTGTCTGGGGAGTAGAAGGAGGAAGATAAAATGGGAGCAGGAAGCAGCAGGGAGGGGAAGAAAATGTCGTCTCYGCTGCTTCTTGCATACTGATAAATGTTTTTGTAATAAAACCTTCCTGGAAGGAGGGAGAGCTGCATGGCCAGGCTTCCCAGCACAGAACGGCATCACCTGGAGCTGCAGGGAGCCTGGTTTTCTGAGTTATGTTATGGCACTCAAGCTGATTTTAGCATGAGACTTTGTGTGCAGTTTTATGTCATAGTTCCTGTTCTGTTTAATCCTGTTGTTTTTGTTTCTGGTAAACATTAGCTTGTAGTTTTTTTTTACTTGCTTCTACTAATTAGTCACCCATCCACTTKCAAGTTGTGTCCAACAGCTGAATTTTACATGGCTTTCCCTAGGCAGCAGTTTGATTGGCACCTCTTCTTCTGTCCAGCTGCCACTGTCCACAAATCATAAAAAAACCCCAATTTATCTTTCTTCCCCTTTTTCAAATATGATTGAAAAGAGCCCCTGGATTCAGAGGCACAGAATAGGGARTGAAGGCAATTAAAAGAGACCCAAAGAAGAGTGGTTGCATTGCTCTCACTTTCTTAGGAAACTTTCAATAAAAGGTTGTACTCCAAAATCYGGGGGAGCTAGAGGAAAAGTGCTTTTTATTTAAAACAAATGTCATCATTGCTGTGGGGTGGGCTGGTTTTTGTGGATTTTCTTTTGGGACAGTTAGTTGTTTTTTTTTCCCAAATTTGATTTAAATCTGGTGAAACTTCTGCTGAGCCTTCAAGCAATAAATTTGCTTATGCAGTCACTATATTTGTGATTTGATGAATTTTAAGGCCAAAGGARTGCTGCCTGCCTCCTGCAAGTCAAAGGAAACTCACTTGCAGTTGCAAGGGAGGCATGTGAAGCACCTGGCTGGCTGCAGTGCTTTGGCARTGGAAAGACTCCTTAAAAATTCCTAATTGATTCTAAAAATTAAGCCATTATGTAAATGTTTGTAATTCTGGGCTGCTCTGAGAAGCTTCATTAGTGGGAATACAAGAGCAGGAATTAATTTTACTTATGTGTAATGAAGAGTGGATGGGTCCTGAGGAAAGGCTGCAAAGAGAAGGAGGGAAAGGGATGSTTGTTCCCCCTTTACCAGCTCTGTTCATGAAGTGCCATTTCATAGGGATTAGCTTCCTATTTGTTTTCATTTTATGGGGGGATATCTGTGAATATATGGCATGAGATTACACTTTTATTGTCTGCCATGAATCCCTTCTGAGGGTAGGACAATGTGGAAATGTGCAGCCAGTGTTGCATTACAGGGATGCATTAGGGGTGTCTGTCTCCACCAGTAATGACCAATTAATGACCACTGAGATAAGCAAATGGGAAATCAGGGCTACTTAGAGCTTTAGCTCATTATTTCCTGACCACCCACAGACAAAGAGGCCAATATTAGTGTAGTTTTATTTAATGAGTATTTCAGATGAATATGGGACCCACTGCACTGTGGCGGGGGGCTGCCTGGACATTTTGCTTCCAGCCTATGTGACACCTTTATGAAGTCCCATAACTGGAAGAAAACTCCAGATCTGTGTGGTGGCTGGAAGAAGTTTGTTCAGTTGCTGCTCAGCTGGGATAGGCTAGTAGGATTTCCAGGAGGACTTGGCACAAGCTTTGMTGTTGATGCACTTCAGGTCAATGGMAGTGAAATTTCAGGTGTACCTCTTCTTGTGCCAAATTTGCTGTGCARAATGAGCCACAGAACATCATGTATGCACTCTCACAGAGTGGAGTTCATCACTGTAAACCTCCAGGGGTTTTGCTGGGCCAACACAGTAAGAAAAAGAAAGAAATAGACACGGTGGTGACAAAAATGCTTATGACTCTTGAACATCAGATTTTCACACCAAGAGTGAAACAAGAAATGTTCATTTATTTCAATAATTAGCTTGAGAAACAGGGACTTAAGGTAAAATCTTGGCTCCACATGAAGGTGGGGTACTTCATACACTTCATATGTCTCTAAGACATACATTGTACTCCCTACACTGACTTTTATTGGTTTCCCTGGGCACCTGGTCTTGTCTCAAAGCTGGATGTTTAATGACTGGTGTAGGGAGCTCACAGTGGTTCTGGTACGGTAACGAGGGATCTCTAAAGTCCAGAGCAACTCTTTGAACATGCAGTTTATTGCAAGGGTTGTGGGGAAAGGGGGCTCACTCAAGCTGCCAGCTACAGCTAGGAGTAAGCCCCAGAGAAAAAGAGAGAGAGAGAGAGCACAAGCAGTAGGAAGAGCAGAAGCAAGAGAGCTAAAATCTTGTTACAGTACATTATATCTTCTTTTCCCATCCTGAATATTCTGATTCACAGTGGCCAATCAGCATAAGACACAAAATCCTATAGAATTTACATATAGCCTATAGGGGTTACTACATTACCATATTTGTTACGTTTTAAATCTTAAAATCTACTTCCAAAAACTCTTTTTTCTTCCTTGCCATGTTGTCAAGGTCTCCTTCAACCTTTGGACTTTCCAGCATTCCTTTTAGTTTCTTAGGGTATTGTTTAATCCTGGGGGATTTTCCTGTGRTCGGCTGAGCCATTGTTTYCTAGTAATTAATTAACTAGCTTTTAGCTTCTTAGATGTCAAAGCTGTCTTTCATTTCTACCTTGCTTATAGATTTCATATTGTCACAATCCCCTTGCCAGCTATAATGATAAAGCTGTCCTGTTTCATCTTCCCCAACAGACTGGTAGTAATAAAACTTACTGACCAGTCAGGATGGCAGAGAAGGCTTGGAATGAGCAAAGGAGGCAGAGAAATCTCAAGGGCATGAAGGCAGCTGGATGGGATTGGGCAGGCAATGCCATTAGCAGTGAGGGCAGAAGGATAAGAACTCCACATACCATGCCACTAAAACCAGTTGCCTTGCCCAATAGKAAGAAATGCCCCAAATCAGCACTTGTGGGTGGGACTGTGAGCAGCAGAAACACTGGTGAGGGGGAATATGCAGCACCTGAGAATGCTCTTCTGGCTGCTGAGACTGGACTGTTGACACCCCAGATACAGAAGTTGTTGTACCAGGCATATTTCCTGGCTTGCTGCTGTTATAATTCTGTTGACAGCAATGGTTGCTGCCACTGGGAGTCTTCAGCATCCTCAAGCAGAATATGTCCTTTGTTTTGGAGAAAAAAAAAAAACAAACCTGCTTTTATTGCTTCATCCTGCACAGCCTCACACAATGTGACAGTGTGATCCCTCCAGGTTTTATAATATGGGCTCCCTTTGCCAGGGCTTAGGGGGAGAGTGGTGTTATTAATGAGCTCGTCTGTGTGGCTGCTGGGCAGAGGGGTAGGAAAGTATAGAGGAATGTCCTTTTGCATTGCCCAGGCATCAGATACGAGTGCTTTGTAATAACAGAAAGGAACAGACAGGGGAGCCCTTGTAAATGCATTTAGAAGAGGCTGTGGAGGTGATACAGATGCAGGTTTGTATCTGTGGCTTTGGGAGGGAAGGACRATTAGGTGTTTCCATGCATGCCCCTCACTGCTGCTTTCATTCCTGCATCCTGGGAGCATTGCTGGGTCTCCAAGCACCCACCAACCCACACAGCATGTAAGTCCTCAAAAAAAGAGAAAATTATAGTGACCMAGAAGTTGTTTTGCTTTGGTGCCACACCTTCAGGGAAACAGTGGGGAAGTCTCACTGCTCATCAGTGCTGAATTTGGGCTCCTAGCCTTGCCTTGTTAGTCAGGAATGAGGCATTATAGCTTTCAGCTGAGCCTGGGGAGAAGGTATTTAGCTCTTCTCCTCTCAGGTGTTTCCCATGTTGGGTGCTGGAGAGGGATCCACCTGTTTTGTAGCCGCTTGTTGGAGTGCTCCTGCTTGGTCACAGTGAGAGGAGGCTGCTGGAGGTGTTGGTGAGTGAGTCAGGGGCTTGGGGGTTGATAATTCTTATGAGCATAAAGAGGAATGGGCTTTTTCAGGGCTGGTTTTATGAGGTCTTTGAGGCTTTCTCAATCAACAGAAATGGGATTTAAGTCAAATTAAATTGATGTGCTTGCAACAAGGCACTGAGTCTATGTCCACTGGCTGCATCTCTTGACTGGTATGCAGTAGTTCTCTGGTCCTTTCCACTCCTTGATGCTGTTACTGCTCCTCCTTTTGCCTAAAACACAGGTAATACCTTACACAGTATTACAAAGGCTTAATGTTTATCTCAGGTATTCAACCCGAAATGAAGCTATGCCCAAGCTTAAAATGTTTTAAAATGTGAATTAATAACTCTTAAAATGAGTGTTCGTGGTGGTGGCAACATTTCTCAGCCAGAAGTGAAAAGGAGATGTGAAAGATGAAGACCGTGTTATTTGAAGCCTCATACTATTGCACTTTGAAAGGGTTTGTGGTGTTCTGGTTGCTCAGGGAAAAGCAGAGGCAGGACACAGATAGGCTGTGGGGAGCACCGTGTGTCTCTGAAACCCTGCCTTCATTGTCATGCAGTGCAAGTGGCTGTTGGCACAAGGACAAATTCCACTGTAAATTATGTGTGATTTACATGAGAAGCTCATTAATTCCYTAACACCGGATTTAGATGGTTTCATTTGTAAAGGGTGTCATTTTAAACACCGCTCAAACATATTTCCTTCTATCTGCTGACTCAGAGTGTGTGCTGAGAGATGATAAACAATAAAGTGTGTATGCATCCATAAATACATGCACACAGACACACATTAGAAAATGGAATCAATTAGAAGGTGTGCTTTGTGTTTAGCAGTGCTGCCTGTGATACAAAGATTGGCTGCCTGTTTTATAATTTTGCCTGCCTCAGTGCTTTTGTGCTGTGGACCTTGGAGGGTTTTTTGTTTTGCGTTTATTGGTGCAGAGGTAAGGCTGGATTTAATTTTGATTTTTAGTATTAAACTTGTATCCTAATGCTTATTCTTTGCTGCTGTGACCGTCATTTTAAGGGCTTCCCCTTCCTGCAGAARCCTCTGCCCCAACTTYGGGAGCARCAAGACTCAGCATGAGTGAGCAGTACAGTTCTGTGGGATAAGCAATARGCAGTGTCTTTTTTTCTTTTTTGCTGTACGTTCCTGGTTTTTCTCTGCAGTACCATAACTCAGAAGTTTGGCAAAAATAAGTCAGGAGGCAAAAAAAAAATATCCTTCAGTGGAATTCTGGGGGCGCTCTGCCTCTTGCTCCAGGACTGACASAGCTGATAGGCACAGCAGACGTGTCTGTGGTTGCAGCTCGTATGTGGAGGCAGTGTAGTCAATAGTTTCATTTAATGCTTTTGCATTAAGCAGCATGACCCTTCTGTATTAGCTGAAAGAATTATATGCTCATTTTCAGCTTGCACTTATTGTTTTAATCCAGCATCTGGAGCTATGTGTTCTCTGATATAGGGCTGATGTCGAAATTTGGATGATGGTGTAAGTGTTTTATCATACGTTCATGTGCTGTTCGGGTTTAAGTTGCAGCTTATAATTATTTTAAATGGGCAGTTGCTCTTTAGAAAATCYTAAGCTTGACGCAAACAATAAATGCAAGACAAGCTGCCAGACTCACCTTTGAAGTCTCGCTGGCCTAAGGAAACTGTTCCTTGACATCTCATTACTTTCCTTCTCTTATTAGAAACAAATGTGGATTTCCTACATGCAGATTAAATATGGCCTGAATTAAGAAAGCTGAGTTAGGCAGCAGCAAAAGAGGAGAAATTATGCCATGCTCTGCTGCGGTTTTGTTTATCAGGACATAAGTCTGAATTTATTATTTTTTATTACTTGTAAGTTAGTGCAAGGAAAGAAAAAGGAGCAGTCATTTTTCTCCTATGACAATCAATCTACTGTTTCATATGCATTTAAACAATTTTGCCACAGGGAAAAGAAAAACATGCCTGTCTCAAGTAACCTACACATCCATGGTGGTTGTTCTTCTGCACGTAGCAGGGCTTTCCTTGCTCAGGTTGACTTTTTTTCTGTGATGTGGGGAGAGYGATTTTGACTCACAAGGTATGGGAAAATGTAGGCAGGGTTTCAGTGGAGRAGGAGGGAGATCCTGTAGCTCTTGTGCTTGTGAACAGCACGTATCAGACCTTCCTTGACTTTTTTTTTGGGCCCCACGCTGAAGTTTTATGTCATGACCTGTCTSCACCACTTGCTAGGAGTGGGTAAACATGATTTTGAAAATAGGAATACTGACAAATTTTTTTTTTCTCCAACATAACTGCTTGCATTCAAACTCCTGATCTCATTTATTAGAGACAAAATTGGGGCTGGGGGGGGGAACCAAACCATGAAACACTGCTATTTTCATTCATCTTCAACAACTTCYTACACAATATCTCAGGAGCAACGTTTTGTTTAGTGTTACAAGAGTTGCAAAGATGGTGACTGTGCTTTGCCCCTCTTCCCCACTCTTGCCCTATCTTGAACTGGAGATGAGTTGGGAAAGAGGTGAGATGGTTCTGAGTTGCAAGCAGACAGAAATCCTATACCCAAGCCAGCCAGAATGGGTCACTCTTAAGRTGCTGCCACCCTGCATACTCTGTATACATCAGGCCCTGATTGTAAACCCTTTGTTGGCTTGATGGTTTTTTCTGTAGTGCTTTTCTTTTGAAAATCCAGTGCTTCTGCAGTCATGGGATAGGCTCTTCCTAGCTTGGTGTTGCTTTAGCTTGGCTAAACTTTAGGTCTGGAAAAGCATTTTGAAAATATTTCTTTTTTTGTTTTTGGAGGGAACRTGTTTAGGTCAGTTCTGTTTGAACTGTCCTAAAATATTTTGCCCTCAGAGGGCATTTGTGATTTCAGCCAGCTGTTCCATTATAGACTGAGAAGGAGGCCTGTGCCTGGTGCAGATCTGTGCAAATATTACTGGGAAAAAAAATTATAGGAACAATGCCAGATGACACCAGCTGTTAATGGCACTCATTAAGCATCATGTTCTAACACAATGTTATTTTCCAGTGTAGATGAGCCCTTRATGAACTCTTGCTTTCCTTTCCCCAAACCCATCATGGAATATACTGGCTTTAGTGGAATATATTAATTCTTTGCAAACTTTCATAAGAAGTTTTTTTTTTTTTTAGTTCAAAATGGAAGCAGAGCACCTAATGCTTATTTATATATGAAGTTGAAGGTGAGAGCCTCTTGGCTATGAACAGTTTCCACCTTGAAAAATAGACAGCTGTAGGTAGGCAGGATGGACAAAAGGTGGAAGAAGAATTATCCTTATTTGACAGGCCTGCTGAGACAGAAAGGGAAAACAAAGATCCATAGTYTTGTAGACTTACAGGTCTACAGTGTAATCCCCTTTGGAGAAAGCCAGTGGAATACAGGAGTGAAACTTAGCTTATTTCTTTAAGGGAAAGCTCCAAGAACATTCTTCAGTTTATGCTCCTGGTACATAAGGGGCCAGGTCAAGTATTTCCAAAAATAAAACAAAACTTTCTGCCAACAAACTACTCGGTGTATTTATATATATATTAATACACACACACATATATATGTATAAACAAGAAAAGTCTTACCACGTCTCTTCTATATGAGGCTGTTTGGGTTTGGTTCCTGCATGATACTGTTCATAACAAACGTGTCTGTAGGTTGTTTTGTTTCCAACCAAAGCACTGAAGAAAATCAGTAATTAATGCTATGCAAAGTGGAATGAGGCAAGCATGTCACCTGTAATATGACAAGGTATTAACTTCTTAAGTCAGAGAAATTTAGCTGGACAGGATGGAGTTTTAATCTGACTCCTGACTGCTGTGTCAAATAAATTTCAGCTAAGTGAGGCAAATGTTTATAATTAATTTCAGAATGGCTTTATTTTTGCATGTTAAGCAAATTGCTATCTTGTCTTATGCTCTGAAGCAGGGAGGCAACTCAGCATGAGTCTGTGTGTGATTGATTTAACRAGAGACCAGCTTAGGGACTCTGAAGTCATGCTTGGAGTTGAGCTGGTGCCCAGCATTCATGCACTGTTGGCATTATGTGTCTCAAATGGCAGCTTCATGGTGAGGCAAACTCAGGARTTCTAAAACTCAGAAATTCACAGATGAAACTCAAGTTTATGAGCCTGTCTCTCTTCTTTTTGTGGTGGTTTGGTGCTGGCATTGCTCTAATGACATCAGGCACTTAAGGAGTGACACTGCTGTAATAAAGACCTGGAGACTAATGGTGTTTGCAATACCATTTCTCATCCAGTCTTTGTCTGCTGCTAAAAGCTCCCTGTTTGATTCTGCTCACCCTTTTCACAGCTGAACACACACCAGTTGACCAACAACAGTTTCTGCCTTTGGTGCTCAGGATCYCAGTTTATTCTTCCACCCAAGCAGGAGCCAAACATAGGTCAGCTCAGTTTCTGAGGTCAGACAAAAAACCTGGTTTATGGCTGTGGGCAGGAGCTCTAACAGTGGTAATGTTAATTCATAAAAATAACTGATCAGCTGTTTTAAAGGCCAGGGGAAGCTTAATGCAGCATGGGACAGACGTTGTTGTCCTTTCAGTGGTGCTGTGTACAGTTCTGTATAGCTTATGCTGTTCCTTGCCTTATCTTCATTTATCTTCACTGAACTGTGGCCACTGAGGATGCCACCTTCTTACTGGACCCTCTCCTGTTTGTGTTTGGTCTGCCCATGCAGAACAGGTTAATGTCTTATTTCTGAGTTAATGTGTATCTTTATTGTTGTTTCTCTTAGGGGCTTTCCCAGGGAATTATAAGGAACCTGTGTTTGTCTTTAAAGTCTGGTCCCCCTGAAGTTGAGGGAATGATTAYAGAGGAAACATGCTAGTTCTTAAAATGCTACAAGTAGTGTTTCATCCCATCCCTCCCCTCCTCCCATGCTTTAAAATCTTTAAGGATCCCTAAATAGGCACTTTWAAAATAAAAGCATTAAGAAGCAAAAGTGTGGTGCAGAATTATGAGCCAGATGTTGATCCCGGTAACTCAGGTATGCCATTTCCTCACACCCACTCAGCTTTCCTTGTGGCATTTCCCCAAAGAGGATCCTGGGGCTGAATGCAAGCTGAGATCAATCCCCAGCCTGTGGCATCTGTTTGCTGAGGGTTGGAGCTGSTTATTGAGCTGAAGTCGTGTGAACTGAGAAACAGAGACAACGTGATGTTGGGAGCGAGCCTGGATCTTAGGAACACATTGCTTAAGTGACCAGAAACTAAGCTGCTGTCTGTGTGCCAAACCAAAGTTAAAAGCCATGTGGGTTTCAGAACTTTCTTTCTTTTTTTAAAAAAACCACTTGTTAAAGAATAAGCTGCATTCAGTGATTGATTGCTTGTTGCTCTTGCCCAGCTATTTGTACTCTCAGCTTTGACTTAYGCCATACACCTGAGGCCTTGTGTTATAGGGAGCGCAGTTTGCACAGCAGAGAGCTGAAAATTTGGCCAAAATATTGATGTTYTGAAGTGCTGAATGAGGGATGCTTCTGGAGGAAGTAGTGCTGCCCTGCTTTGTTGGACCAAACTAAAATGGAGGAGGGATTTTTCTCATAGCGGTTTCTTCCCCATGGCTTTTTCAAAGTTTTGCTCAGGACTCTGTCTGGGGTAGCTTTGAATGTTGYATTAAGCAACATTTTAGTTCTCAACTGCAGGTAATTGCTGTTCCATGTCTGTAGCTTGTACAGAGAAAAATTAGGAAATGAAGGAAAAATTGGTTTGAATTTTTTTTTAATCTGATTGGTGGTAGAGTGTGGAAGGGAAAGGCTTTCCATGTGGAGCAGAGGAGGAAGGTGCTGGGTGTAGAAGAGGGCTGTGCTTTTGTTTTTGTATTTCCTAGACCCCAACTTACCCTCTGTGCCAAGAAAGAGAGAGGATGGTGGGGGCAGGCATAATTTGGGATGTCTGGCCTCAGTGAAGCTCTTGCTGGTGATTTGGTCCATCTTGAGATCAGGCTTTCTAGCTAACACAGAATTACTGGAGTTTTGTTCCTACTTTGAGTGGTTAACATATGATACGTCTATACATTGTTTGTCTTGCCGCTCATTTTTCCCTTCTCGTGTGATTTACAGGATTTGCACACTTGGTTTGTGTTGCTGGTGCCTTTCCTGACAGTTCTTTGTATAGAAAGGTTAAAGCAGCTCGTGGGCTCCTGAAGACAGGAGTATTRTACTTGAGCCTGCTGTTAGTCATGCTTAGCTGCTTGCATACTAATTTGGCGCTAAATCAGGTCTTCTTTTTTAACTAGATGCCACCATTTTAGGCAACTCTACTTGTGCAACTTGCAGTCAGGCTGATGAACCAGTCAAAAAGGATGGCACTGCACAGCTTCTCCCTTCCACATATGCCCATTCTCCAAATGTGGTAGGAGGRCTGGAAAACACAGCCAAGTGAACAGAAAATGCAAATTGGCTTCATATTGTTACTGGAGCAAGTAGCTTTCTATAGGAGGAAATCTGAAACATTTAGAATATGCTACTAAAGTTTGCATGAGAAGTTCTGCATCTCCTTAAAAGAAGTGAAGTAGTGCTCTCTTGGCAAAGGTGATTGTGAAGAGTTATGTYGCAATTGGATTTCTCTTGATACTGAAACTGGATTAAAAAGGTAATAAATGTTACCACACTTGCTTTCTCCTTTTGCCTTTGGAAGGTGACCAGGCAGTGTGGAGGACAGCATCAGAACTAAAGGAGGTTTTAACTGTCTCTTGGGCTCCAGCCTTCCTCAGGGAGAAGGTTGTTCAKCTTTATATGGAGGTGGGATCATTTGCTTTCTCATCTGCAGCTGTCTAGGTACTGTCTAGGGGGATTTGCTGGATTGTTTTTTCTTGTAGTTGTATTATTTTGTCATGAGTGTGGTTCTTGGTGTGAATTTGCTGCAGATGAATTCCACTGACAGAGCAAACAGTTAGCAAACATTCAGGGCATCTCCTGGCCAACAGTTTGATGAAAGAAGTGGGCAGGACTGTATTTATGGGCCATTATCCTTTAGCTATTTTCATGAGCATAATAAAAGGTTTCTTTGATTTTTCATTTTTGCCTTTGCTGCTTGTTTCACTAAGGAGCCCTATCAAGTACCAGAAAAAAATCACTTATAAAAATCTGCTACTACAGCTCAGAAGCTAAACCATGGATCTCAGTTGTCAATTTGCTGTGTGGTTTTCTTCAGTGTTTCTCTATTTTACCCTTTCCATAGCTCAACCTTATATACATATGATTATGATACCCATAGTCAGTTTATGGTATCCAGAAGAACAGCATGTTATTTACAAGGGTTTGTTTTTTAAAAATAAGATTAGTTAAAGATATAAGTACGAAAAATCACACAGTCTGATTTATGACCATCTTGGGATATCCCCTCCCCTTCTCAGCTTTTCTGCAGTGACAGATGGAAGAAAATATCTTTCCAATTTTAAGAAWTAGTTACAACTGTGCACAAGGACAGGCACCACGTGGACCTCAGTGGGAAGTAGTTTTGATTTCTTAAACGTGGATCATGTTCCAGCCAGCTTCAGAAGAGAGACCCCCCCCCCCCGATTGATATTTTTAATGAGCTAGGGGAGAGTGTTAAAACTGCCTGCCTATCTACCTACAAACCCTCAGGGTAGAGAGCTAAATCACTGTGAAGCATTAGGAGTAGAAGAGGTTATCTAACTAGGCATTTTCTCTGGTGTAAATGGTCTTCACACATGTGTATATCACTTTTTTCTTTTTAATTTCTGTGTTCTCTCACAAAGCAGCATGAATGACTATGCTCCCATCAGCAGCCTTGATTAACTCTTGTCTAGCTGACAGCCTGAGAACAATATAGCAGGCACAATTGCCTTGTGGATTTGAGTCACTGAAACAAATTGAGCCTCCTTTATATTTTTTTGATCCTAAAGATACTGAAAGGGGATCATGTGTGGAAGAATAAGTGTTTGTGTGTCGGGGGGATATGTTTTTGTGTGTGTATTTGTTGTATGGGCCAGTAAATGCCTGGGTTTACCTGGAMCCTGAAGGAATACCTGTGAATATGGTACTTGATAATGAAAATAAGTAGAAAGCCTTTGGTAGCAGAACTTAATGGAATTAAGSAAAATATTGAATTCTGGGTGCTGTTTCAAAGTCGTTTTCATCAGAATGGAAGTGGCATAATCAATATGTAGCTCTTTGGCTGTTAACTCTTCAGATTTAGCTGAAATCACATTAAATGGAATAGATTTTATTTGTGGCTTGGGTAGTAGGGTTATATTTAACTGAACTCTCTGGAAGTCAGCTATTTATTTGGGTGCTGCCAGCTCTTCAAGTGATGCTGTCTGTAGCTGTACCCAAACAAATAACGATATCATTCTTTTGTCATTACCATTGTAGGTCCTGCTTTATACACACCAGCTAAACACAAAGTTCTGGTGGTGTGTGTCCTGTTTGCTCCTCCTAATTTGCCCATTGATTTCTTTACCCATCTGGGCTCAGGGGAGCTTTGTTACGCCTTTCCTATTCCAAGGCATCTTTGCCAGAAACAGTCTCCATGCCGTTGATTTGAAAACCTCTGCTGCAAGCAAAATTGTGGGCCAGAGTTTTGGGAAGATGAGGGTCTGGGCTGAGTTTGCAGCTGTGTGGAGYATCTGTAACCATGAGAGGTGTCAGTAGGATCAATTGTATTTCCCACTGCTGAAAATGACACRTCTTGGTTTTAAGTTCAGTATTCACACAGTCAGTCTGTAATAGAATCTACAGGTAGGAAGACAACAATAATGATTTCTGTTAACTACCAAAAAAGCTATTGATAGATTCATTTGAAAAGCCTTAGAAGCCAGTATTTCCAAATGCAAAACACTATGTAAAAATTCTTTCTGTCTTAGAAAGAAACCACCATACCACACAAACACAATCCAAATGAAAAACTGTCTTGTGTTCTGGAGAGACTGTCATGAGAGAGGCCTCCTATGTAGCATCTGTTCACACTTCCCACATATTGTGTAAATATATCCACTTSAAGTATTTAATCTTCCCAGAAGTTATGCTTGCCTTTCTTCTCCAAACAAGAAAGCTGGAATCCTCTCCCTCCTTGCAGAACCCACCTGTAGCTTGGCAAACTACCAGATTAGGTTTGATTGGGTTGGGTTGTTTTTTTTCCTTTTCTTGATAATGCTCCAATTTTAAATTTTGCATAAAAGCTGTAAATGTTTTTGGAGTTGTGACTGATCTTATTTCCCCCTTTCCCCCATTCCCTAGGAACATTCCTAATAAGTTACTCAGTCTCTTCTGAACAGGGAGAATTTCAGCCATAAATAAGGCAACACTTGAAATCGTAAATAATGTTTGGACAGCTTGTGCCGAGGGCTTCCCAAAGGGAAGGAATTATTTTGTCATGGCAGTTTTGTGGGGCTGTCCAGTGTCMTGCTTGGAAGCTGATGATGTTGCTTTGGAGCAGGCTGTTTCTTGTGCAGAGTGCTTCCAAGTATCTGGGAACTGGGTTGTGACTYTTGAAAACTTGGCATCTGGGATAGGCAGAATAAATGACACTGATGAGAAGAGGGAAGGGGGAGAACTAAAGCCACCARATACTAACTGATGCTGAGAAATTCCAAGCTTAAGGCTGAAACTGCAGCTTCATCTCATGACTTGATGAGGAAAAAAAAGGCAGGAACATATGTCAATGACAGATTGCCAACCTTAGCATTTAATTCTGGGCATTTTGTGGGTWTATAGGATTTGCTGACAAAAAGATGAGGGGGGAGGGTTGGATGGGATGTAATTTCCTGAGTGGTCTTCTTGAAGGGGGAAAAAAAAAAATCTCAACCCATATTCTTTTATTTGAATATATTGGAAACAGCCGGAACAATCTTAGATTTTCATTAGAGTAAATACCTTTGAGTTATGACACTTTTTCTCCCTTAAAAGCAGTTTCCAAAGCATTGGAGAAGTATGCATAATTAAATGCTTTYCTTATTTGAACTTCATTGGGAGGCAGTCTATTTCTTTCTTCGTTTGACACCTCTGTGCTGTGCAGACTCGTGGTCTGTTGAAATATGCGTGTTCACAAAGATGTGACGAGCCCCAGTTCCACAAAGATGGATAATGAGCAATGTTTTGAACACTTCTGAGAAGCAAAGCAGYGAGGATATTAAAAACTACACCCTGTATTGCACCCAAGTGTTTATTTAATAGACACCAAGTGGCCACAGTATATAAAAGTTCTGTGTGCTCTCTTKCTTTGGCTTTTTGTGTCTAAATTTCTATCTGCCCATGAAATATCCTTGATCTAAAAGTCTCTAGCCTGCTTTTGGCATAGGCCCTTGACAGCAAACTGTTTTAAKCAATGCAATTAGAAGTCCTGCTGAACTTTTGGAAATTTCATTTGGATACTCTGAATAAGATATACTGAGTGGACAAGCTGGAGGAAGTTATTAAAATTTTGCAGGAAAACCATGAAGTAATTGGAATATAAATTATTGCTTTTTATTTTTTTTAACTTTTTTTTTCCTCACCAGACCTTCCTAGAGGAAGGAGGTGGGCATTAGACAGCTTTTCTTCCTTTGGAGGTATGACCTGTGTCCCTCTTGACCAAGAAATAGCTTGGGAAAAGGAGACTGGTGTGCTGAGGAAGGGCTTGAAGCATTTTCAGAAAWGGCTCTTGGCTAAAAGTCTTTTAATATTCACAAAGGCCCTGTGTAAGTGTACATCAGTCTGCTGCTGTTTTCCTCATTGAGCAGGAGTACATGGAGACTTTCTTCAGGGTTGGGTGCCAGTTTGCAAAGTGCTGGGTTGCGATTTTTTTTTACTTCTTGTATCATCATCTAAGGAGAAGTCAAAGGCCTTATCTTTTGGCTCTGGGTCCTCTCAGTATGTACTCCAGTGAGTTTGAGGTTCCCTCAATGTACATAATAGTTTTCCTTTTTTTCCCTGTTGCTGATTTAAGTTTTTGCAGATTGGAACATCTGTTACAATGGTTATGGAGGGGTCTTCCTAAGCTGAGCAAATTTGATACCACAAGATGTGTGTGGGTCTGGGTTGGTTGATGAACCTTGTAAACCCCATGGGTGACACCTCCAGTGGAAATGAAAGTACACCTTGAGCCCTTTGTGTTCTGAATTTTCTGAGCTGACAAACTGCTCTAACAAAATTATGTTTTATGTTCTCCATGAGTTGTTTGTGTTAATTTCAGGGTTCATGAAATACAACCAGCAGACAGGCCAGTCAGCAGCACTTGTAAAACCCATGAGCTTGTTTTTGCTGGTTGAGAGACTTGAAAATCCCCAGCAAAGTGTGGATGTCCATAATAATCTTCACTGATCTGCCATGAAAGGCTTGGGGGAGTTTGCAAAATTCTCTGGTAAACCAGAAGATCATATAACCACCCACAGCATGCCATTTCTTGCAGTATTCTCTTAGGATCTWAACGTGCTGAAATCCATCCCTTTCAGGCTCATGAGGGTTGCAAAGCCTGTGAGGATGGCAAGTGGTGTTTTTAATCCTGCTCTGAGGCTTTGTGGATTTATGTCCTTCTCTGCTCCATTTCATTTGGTTTYGCCAGCAAAGAGTTTTTTGTTCTCAGTAGTCTTTTGTACTGCAGACTGAGTGACTTGAGCTTGGGCTTTGACAAAATGCATCTCTCTGAGCAAGTAGAAACCCTGAATTTATGAGATGGAGTGTCTCTCATCTGTGTAACAAGTTTCAGCATCAYATGTGTCAGTGCATGCTGCTGGTTCATCCAGCTTCATGGCATACATGTGAGCACAGAAGAGAGAAATGTGTGGCTTAGTCTGTTGGGCTTGAAGAAAGGCACTAAAAAAATGCTTGCTTAGTTCTGTGGCAAACCCATGATGAAAAGTTAAGAGCAGTGTCCTATTTGGTATATGTAGAGAGGGCAGTTTGTTGGGTGATTACTTGCCTCAGTGGTGTAAATATCAAAAGGGAATCTTTGTACACCTTTCTTAAAGGGTGCTTGTTTTAAAGTCCTGAAGTGCTAAAAACCAGGCCTAAAATCGCTTTTCCCCTGCCTGGGGCAATGAGAGTGTACGGTTTTTTACACAGAAGGGCTCCAGTCTACAGGCTGGTGCTACCTGGGCTGCCAAGAGAGGGAGATTAAAGCATCTCCAAAATTGATCCTCTTTTGGAATGTAATGGTTCCTGTGTTCTTTCTGGAGAAACATCTGCCTGATTGTAATCTCTAAGACTGTAATTAGCAAATGCCCCATTTTGACCATCATGGACTAAGTGCAGCCCTGTGCAGTGGGGTTCTTTCCTAAGAGAAACTTTTGGAGTTGTCTGGCTTATGTGCATGCACACACACGTGTATGTGCATACCTTCTGCACAGTAATTTGTTGTAAATTGCTGCCAGCTTTTGAACTTAGAGGGGAGGATTGAAAGGCCGAGAAAACCAAAACACCAGAGGGAAAAGCCCACCTTACTTTTCAAGCATCTCCAATTCTCTTAACAAAACCTGTGTGCTCGCAGGGCAYATTTGGCATTCATGCAGCCTTGGCTATGTTTTTGCAGCTGGATTGGTGCTAATGAAGACAGYTAGTTTTTGGAAAGACCCTCATGCAGAACTTTGTGTTGCTTAATTTCAAGTCCCTGGATTGCTTGAGTGTGGGAAAGCGTGTGGAGGGCTATGGCTAAATGGTTGTCCCATCCTGGTGCTCTGGGCCAGGAATCCACTGTAGATGGTGTTTGAAGACAATGGCATGTGAAGCTGGGGATGGCTATGTGACTCAAGAAATAATAGTTGCCTAAAAGTAGCTTGTGGTTTMCCCTTGATGCTCTTGGGGCTGAAATGTGGGGTGTTCCCAGTTAAACAAAAAGTTGAGAACATGCCCACAAGTCTGAGGGAAGTCCAGGAGAGCAAGTAATTTTTATTCTGCAGCATTTAAAACTGATGGATAAAACCTAACCAACCTGTTGTAGTTACAGAGTGTTTCACAGCAGCAGAATTGGTGTGTTGGATGCCCCAGGAAACAGGACTGCCATGGTCCATGTCATGGTTTGGTGCTCTTGAAGTGCAGTGCACCCAAGTGTATATGATAGGGCTGGAGCTGCAAGAGGAAGGTGAAGGGTGTACTAGTGCCTTCTGAATGCTGTTCATCTGCTTGGTGTGCAGCTGATAATTCAAGTRTTCATGTTTACCCATACAATTAATTTCTTGGTGAAAACAGCAAGCCAGGTACTTTTTTTTTTCCCCCCCTGTGGTATCTCTGCAGTGACACCAGCTCATACCAGGTTTTAGTAGAGTGTTTATTTGTAGAAAGAAATAACCAGGTTGGGAAAGAATAGCTGCCTGGCTTAGTCTCCATCCCTTGCRTATTCTGACTTTGGGTTTGTTGTATGCTACACAGAGATTTGTGATTTCAGGTTTGCCCCTGAGCCCTGAAGTGCTGTATGTCCCACCTGAACTATCTGCCTTAAAGGTATTTCCTCTTAAGGATATTGTCTGCCTTTATTTTAGGTTCTGTTTCTTTCCTTTAAACTCTTAAGAGGATTATATTTCATGGAATAAGTTTTTTTTTTTTAATTTGAGGGAATAATGTAAATGTATGCAAGCAGGATGTTATTGTGCGAGAGCTGTGATGTGTTTATATAAGGTGGGAGGGCTTGATTTATAACACTGAATATTTAATGGGAATAAGTCTGGGTGTCCTGAGATCTCTGCTKCTTTGTGTGAGCTGGCAGATAGCAGGCTGGCAGCTCAGGTTTTCCTGTGTGCACCTTGAGGATTTCCATATGCTGGTGTTTCACATCTTTATGACAATTTAGTGAGGCAAAAGGAAACATTTTTAATTTGGGTTTTGAAAGCCTAGGGAATAGGAGAATTCACTGCACTATTTGCCTGTCCCTACGTTATTCCCATTAGTTCCTGAAAGCAGCTCCAGCCCCTGTGCCTGCAGAGCGGTGTGCTCCACTGGAGTTCCAGCTCCAGGATACTGCTCMCTGGCAGCAGCAGTACACACACAGGGTGGGGAGGTAGCTGGAATAGCCATTAGGATAAACTACAATTGTGTGTATTTTTTTTATTTTTTTCCCCCTTAAAGGACAATTGATTATGCAGGTGTCTGTAGCCTTCTTTTGGCTGTAGGGTTCTGCAGCGAGACCCACAGAAAAATGTTGAAGGTAGCTGTAAACTATGCATGGGAAGACTGRTATTTATTTATTCACTTTAAACCTGAAGCTGTGTCTGCAAAATCAACATGCTTCTGATCTACAGAAAATCCCCACTGTTCCCAAACGCAAGTAGGGAATGTGAGGGAACATTCAGCCCAGCAGAGGGACTGCTCAGCCAGTGCCAGACTGGCTTTTTTTTCATGCCCCGTTCTAGAGCTGGCATCTAAGGGATGAAAGGCAAATGCATCTTTGAAGTGTCATTTTTGGGGACAGGAAAATAACACCACAAAGGAAAACTTGGAAATTTCTGGTTTATGAAAAATTGAGTTAATGGTTTGTSGTTCTGCCCCCCGAGAATTGAATTCAAGACCAGGTAAATAAGYAAAACGTTGATAATGGGTAAGTTATTGCTTTTGAATGTAGAAAAGAATTATTATAGCAGGCACAGTTAGTGATGAAAGACCACATGGTGATGGGTAAGTCTTTGGAATGTTAGAGTAATGTGCTCTATCTAAATAGATAGATAGATGCTTTGCCTGGGCTAATTTTTCCAAGGATGAATTGATGACATACAATCAGGAGATGTCAGAAGAGAAAGCATCCAGCCTTGAATGGCAAAACTCAATTGTTTTAGACACAATTGATAGTGGCCAGTATTAGACTCAC
>CADDXX010001031.1:111197-134419 GCA_902810485.1 Alauda arvensis | reverse complement strand
GCTGCACTGCAGTGACAGAGGAAGGGACAGTGCCAGTTCTGCCCCCCAGCTCTGGCTCTTTAACCCCAGAGCCTGCACTGCAGGTCTGTGCTGCCTCAGTCACTGCAGGCTCAGCTCTGGCTCTGAGTGCTCCCACTCCTCTGGAGGGAAGGAGAAGGGCTCTGGAGCTGTGTGAGTTGGAAGGTTTGCAGAAGTTCCTGGGGCACCTCAGACAGGGATTGAAACCCTTTGGGATTTGGTGTCAGTAAATGTCAGCACAGGAGAAACACTCAGCTTCTCTCTTCAGAGAGTTGTGATGCTAAAATCAGAGCATGGGAGGGTTTGGGCTCTCCAGACCACTCCCACCTYAGGGCTCCTGCCCTGCWCYTTCCTCTCTGGAACAGGAGGATGAGGTTTTTGGGAATGTGTGACAATTCCCACTTTTTGTTGGGAATGTGGGCTCAGGGTTGTTGTGCCAGTGCCTGCAGAGGGGAGGGTGATTGAGGCCTCTGGTGTTTTTTTTTTTAATATAACACAATAAGGTTATGTTATGCTGTATGCTATGTTATATATAACACATATATTATATATATAGTATTTTATATGTTCTAATGGCAGGGTTATTTCCTTGTGCCACTGCAGTAGCTGTGCTGTGCCCCTCCTTTTCCTGGCTGGGATGGGTGCTGCAGGAGCAGGCTGTGGGTGCTGGAAGGGATTTCCCAGCTCACAGGTGGCTTTTGGCTCTTTGTATTCAGTGCCTCCTCCTGTGCTCCTGCACTGGAAGTTTAATTTTGAAAGGGTTTTGCTTGTTTATTTTAAGGGGTTTAATTTTCAAGGCTGCTTTGTCAGTAGCAATGAATGACAGCCTTGCCTTTCTTCCTGCTCCTTTGATCTGGGTTCCTCCCGTGGTTCTCAGCCCAGAGTTGTTTTGTTCTGGCCACATGAACCTTGGTGTCCCACGAGGTGCTCAGGGCAGCTCCTGGTGTGGGAGCACTGTCAGGAGCTGTTTGTGCCTCTCTGCCAGGCAGAGTTCAAGGAGATTCACTTCAGGCCCTTCCAGCCTCCAGCAGGGAGAATATTGTGCTACAAAATTGCATTGGAGCCATCTCTGCTTGGTGCTCAGCCCCTTTATTGTCCCAAGCAAGCAGGGACAGGCACAGGCTGTGTGAGGTTTAACCCCAGGCTGGCAGAACCAGCCAGAGGATCCAGCAGGAGCACCTCAGTGCTGGCTGCAGGTTCATGTGGAGCTGGGTTTGAGTCCCATGGGTGCATTTTGCAGGTGTCTCCTGAAGCAGGAGGTTCCTCTCTGCAGTGTTTTGTGGCTGAGGTGGGTACAGCACAGTGTGGGCTGGGGGAAATGCTGTGTGGCCAAAGGTTCTGCCCTCTCAAACGTGGGGAGGTGCCAAGAAAACACCAGTTATAAAACTTCTGTGAGGTTTTCACTCCAGGGGAAGGAAAAGCCCTCCTGAAGAGGCTGAGATCTGGAGCCCTGCAGGTTTCAGAGCAGCCCCACTCTGTCCCTGCTCAGGGGGCAGCTGAATCTCAGCACAGAACTGGGCTTGAACTTCCTGGAGGAAGTGTGGAGTTGTTGGATTTGATTTGCACAGCCAGGAGGTTCAGGGGCAGGGGGAGCTCTGCAAGCTAAAGCAGCAGAATTCCCTGAGCTCTCCTTGCTTTCCCTGGCACTGACTGACCTTTCTCCTCTGTTGCAGTGTGTAAAGGTTGCCATAAAGGACAAGCAGGTGAAATACTTCATCCATTACAGTGGTTGGAATAAAAAGTGAGTACTGCCTGCAACAACAGCAGGGTTTTATCCTTTTCCTTTGTTCTCCTTGCTTTCCTGGGAGAGCTGCAGTGCCTGAGGGTGGGCTGGGTGCAGCAGCTCTGCCCTGTCCCTGCAGATCCTGTGGGACTGAGCAGAATGGTTTCATAGCTGAGCTGCTGATCTGTGTAACACACAGAGCATTGCCAGAGTGGCCCTGTCCTGCAGAGCTGCCAGGAGGCTGCTGGGGATGCTCTGCAGTGCTCTGGGTGTTCAGGGTGGGACACACTGCAGCTCCTCCCTGGCAGAAATACCTGCTGTAAAAACTTCCTTGTTGTGCCTGGGGAGCAAAGGCAGCYCCTGAGCTGCTCCTSCTGAGCTGGCCTTGCCTCTTGGCCTGCCTTTGGCAGGGGTTTTGGGGCTCAGGGGGTTTTGGAGCTCGCTGAGGGCTGGGTTCAGGCTGGGTTAGCAGCAGCTGCAGCCTGGGGTTCAGCCCCAGCCTCTCAGGTTAAAGCAAACTTCCAGATCCTTTTCCCCCCTGCAGAAGTGGCAGGTGAGAGATGGCTGAGGCTCACAGGCACCTCTGTGAGGGAAATGCTGAGCCCAGGAAGGTGAAAGCTTCCATGAGGTTATGTTGATGTACCTTTCTCCCTTTTCTTGAGTTGTTTTCTCCCCCTTGGTTTGAATTTAGGAAAAGTGGAGGTTTTTCCTAAGTGATTAAAAGTGTCATCTCTGCAGACCCAGAGGTGTCAGAGCAGTTTCCTGTTTGCTTTGGTTTCATTTCAGTGCTGAGGGCTCTGTCACAGCAGCCTTGGTCCCTGTGATGTCACTGAAAGCTGCACCTCGTGTTTTGGTGTAACTTTTAATGGCACCCCCTCCTGCCAGAGGGCCAGGGGCTGTGTCAGTGCAAACACAGCCCTTACAGGGGCAGCAGCACTGTCTGTGCTGCCTCCTCCTGATTAGGCAGCACCAGTTCTGGCCCTTCCTTCTCTTGCTTGTGCCACAGAGGGGGCCAGGGCTGGTGTCCTCATCCTGCTTCTCTTGCCTGTGCTGGCTGAGTTTTCATTTCTGCCTTCAAGCTTCCAGTGAAGGACATGAAAAGTGGCCTTGCTGCCAGGGCCATGGCAGCACAGCCTGCACTTGGGCCTGCCTTGGAGTGATTGTGCCAATATCAACAGACAGGGGAATGCCAGGAGGCTTTGTCACCCTGGGGCACAGAGGTGTCACCTGGTCCCTTGCAGCTGGGGTGGGGCAGGGGTGGCACAGGTGGCTCAAACAGCTGAGCAAGCCTTTGTGCACAGCTGGAGCTGTTCCTCTGCAGTTTGGGGGTGCTGCCCTTGCCTTCTCCCACCCTGAGCTCCTGCAGCTCCTGCAGCAATGCTGCTTTGGCCCTGTGATGTTCCAGCTGCTGAAAAACGGCACCAACTCTTTACAAAGAGCTTTAACTGCTGTCCTTCAGAATGCCCTGGCCACTTGAGTGTGTTTTGTTTGAGATAAGCTGTCAGATTGCTCAGCTGAGCGCTCTGTGCTGAAGTGGAATTCCTGCTGGCAGTGGCAATTTCCCCAGCACCTGCTCTCTTACATCACTCACTCCAGATCCTGCACACATCCATCCCATCCTGGTTCCCTTCACTGACAGGAGTCAGAGCTCTTCTCCTTACTGAGCCTATTGCTGAATTTGTTCACCTATAAAATCTTGGGATAGATGAAGGAAACTTTCTCAGTAATAAACTATGGCTACAGATATCCCATACTTTTATAAACATAGAGGTTTGGTTTTTTTTTTTTCCTGTGATGTTTCTTTTGAATTGAAGGCTGTTCTCTCCCTCCTAAACTGCCCATCCTTCAGGTTTGGGGAGTTGGAAATGACAGAGGGTGACACTTCCCTGGAGAAATGATTCCAGCTCCAGTCAGGGGGGAACATTTGGGAACTCTTGAGTTGTGCCACTCCCTGACCTGACCCAAAGCAGAGTTTGGTCCTGAATTCTGTGAAGCTTTAATTGACTGCTGTGTGCAAAGGCCATCATGGGATGGTTTGGAGTGATGATTTATTCATCTCTGGGSTKTTTWTTCCAGCTGGGATGAATGGGTTCCAGAAAGCAGAGTGCTCAAATACGTGGATACCAACCTGCAGAAACAAAAGGAACTCCAGAAGGCAAATCAGTGAGTAGGGGGCAAGGAGGGCTTGGCAGGGAGCCTTTGTTTAACAGAGTTATCAGGGCAAAAAGCTTCTCCTTCCACCAAAACCTTCTTCCTGAATATGCTCTCTTTAAAGGGAACAGTATGCAGAGGGGAAGATGAGAGGAGCTGCTCCAGGCAAGAAGACTTCTGGTCTGCAGCAGAAGAATGTTGAAGTGTAAGATTCTTTTTATTTAAAAACAAAAAAAAAAAAGATGACCCAGCCCCAAAGCCTGCCCAAAACACCTCCCAAACTTTGGCTCCTCATCTGGATCCCCGTGGAGCTGCTGGCTGGGTGCTCCAGCTCAGGACCAGCCTCCTCAGGAATTGTCACTGCCTGTCCTCACGTTGGGGTCAGACAAAACCCAGCCCAGCTCTGTGTGGGCAGCTGGTAATGAGCATCGTTAAATCCTAATTAAAGCAGGTCTCAATGATGGCCATCACKGACCTGGCTGCTTTAGGGGCTGTTTCAGCTGAGTGCCTGCCATGGGAGTGCTGGGAGGGAGCTGATTGTGGCTGTGAGTGTGACTCAGCCCTGAGTGTGTGTTTGCACTGCAGCAATGCTGCCCAAAATCAAACCTCTGCGTTTGTTTTACAACCCCTTGTACACCTGAGCTCACTACAGATCCATGAAATGCTGGTGGTGGGGAGAGGGAGACACTGGTCCCACACCTGTTCTGAAGGGATAACACTGCCAGCCTGTGTGGGGCTCAGAATTCACCTTGTGCAGCACCCCTGGAGCATCTGAGAGAAAGATCATTTCTGTTATAAAGATTTGTCAGCTAAGCAAGCAGCAGTGGCACTGATGGGAGCACAGCTTATCCCCAGGAGTGCTCAGTGATGAGGAGTGCCAGGGGGCAGAGATTGGGCTGTTTTGGGGGTTTCCCTGAGCTCTGTGTGTGTGCCTGTCCCCAGGAGTGCCAGGGGACAGGTTTTGGGCTGTTTTTGGGGTTTCCCTGAGCTCTGTGTGTGTGCCTGTCCCAGGTTTTGGGCTATTTTGGGGTTTCCCTGAGCTCTCTCTGTGTCTGTCCCCAGGAGTGCCAGGGGGCAGTTTTTGGGCTGTTTTGGGGGTTTCCCTGAGCTCTGTGTGTATCCCTGTCCCCAGGAGTGCCAGGGGACAGGTTTTGGGCTATTTTGGGGTTTCCCTGAGCTCTGTGTGTATCCCTGTCCCCAGGAGTGCCAGGGGGGCAGGTTTTGGGCTGTTTTGGGGTTTCCCTGAGCTCTCTCTGTGTGCCTGTCCCAGGTTTTTCAGGAGGGATGGAGCCCACACCGTTTGCTGCCTGGAGACCCCGGCCATCTCCACACGGTGAGTGAGGGACCCTGCAGCTCCTGCAGCTCCTCCCTGGCACCAMCAGCTCTGTGAGACCTTCCTYRTTCTGCCTGGGGAGCARAGGCAGCTCCTGTGTGTGTCCTCTGAGCTGAACACTGCCCAGGCCCTGAGGAATCTGCTCAGAATGCTTGAAACGTTTTCTGCTGTGGCTTCCTTAAATACCACTCTCCTGATACGTGCAATAATCTGTGTTCTTCTTGCAGGAAAACAAAAAAGAACAAGCAGAAAAGTAAGTGTGGTTTATTTTGCCTCTGAGTGGGTCTCTGGAGAAGGGTTTGTGGCTGAAGTGAGACCTTCAGCCTGCCCCAGTGATTCCCTGACACCTCGTGCTGCCCCTCCTGGGGCTCTCCCTGCCCAGCAGGGGGAAGGTTCACATTTTCCTGCTTGGTACAAAATCTGCTCCTTCCAGTCTGTCAGGATTTTGAGCTCTTGCAGTTGGAAAGCAAAGCTGATCTGCTGAAATCATTTCCCAGGTCAGACTTAGGGTTTCTCACTGAGCTGGAGCTGTGACACAGCTGCAGAGCTGAGCTGCTGGGCCCAAACATTCTTCCCCAAAAAATGTGCCAGACTGGGGTGGTTCTAGTGCAGAAACCTCCCTCAGGTGAGGGCAGTGCAATAGAACAAACAGAACACAAATCATATTTAAAACAACCAAATACAACCCGATAGCAGACATCTTTGGTTCCACAGGCATGAACTGTGAACCTTGAGTTCTGTGTCAGTGTAAAAAGTGTGAGAAGTAGCATTGTAGAGTTCCTTTGTTAGATGATAGTTTAAGGGAAATACAGGGTTCAGTCAAATGTTATGCTTGTGTTTTTTCTTGCTTGTTTTTAGTGATCTGCTTGCTTTTAGTAGTGCACATTTGCTGGTTAGATAACCTAAAACAAATACCTGAGTGACTTTAGCCAATTCAAAAGAGAAAAATCTGAGAAAAACCTAAAAATGTGAGCCTGGGTTTGCAATGCTCGTGCTGAGTGTCGCTGCTGTTCTTCCCTGCTGCTGGGTGTGTGTGCACAGCTCCAGGCATTGGGGAGGGCAGCAGCACCAGTGAGACTCCCCAGCCCCCCAGGAAGAAGAGGGCTCGGGTGGATCCCACAGTTGAAAGTGTGAGTATTTGCCATTCCCTCCCAGGGATTTTTTTGGGTGGGAAACAGAAGGGTGCTGTGCTCCCAATTGGTGCCTGGGAGTAATGAGCCTGGCTTGGCTTGTCTCAGGAGGAAACCTTCATGAACAGAGTGGAAGTGAAGGTGAAGATCCCTGAAGAGCTGAAGCCGTGGCTGGTGGATGACTGGGACCTGATCACCAGGCAGAAGCAGGTACCTGAGGGAGTCCTGCCAGCTCTGGGGACCCCTGCCCCTGGCCCAGCTTGGCTGGGTGTTGTTAATGCCCAGCTGAACTCCTGGAGGAGTTCCTTTCCTGCTGGTGTCTCCTAGAAATGCCCTGGTGAGGAGGGGGTTCAGCTCAGCTTGCAGCCATCAGTGTCTGCAGGAGTGAGACAGACTTGTGTGTGTTCTGCTTTGCATTTGCAGCTCTTTTACCTCCCTGCCAAGAAGAATGTGGACTCCATTTTGGAGGATTATGCAAACTACAAAAAATCCCGAGGAAATACTGATAACAAGTGAGTAGTGCYMAGTGCCAGCCCTGAACTCCTCCTTGCCTGTTGTTGTTGGCCTTGGATTCCATGGAAAATGGGATRAGGTTGTGAAACCTGACCCAGCCCCATGTCCAGTGCCCTGTTCCAAGCCCAGGGTGATCAGAAATCCTGAGGGAGTCATTCCAAACTGCATCTTCTGCTTCCTGGATATGATTTCTGCTTCCCCACTTGCCCTGAGCCTTCTCCTGAAGGAAGCTGCTAGAAACTTCCCAGAAAAGCTGTGTGGGGTGAGCTCAGTGCCCCGGGGCTCCCTCACAGGCCCGGGGGCCAGGGAGGTGCAGAGCACCTGTAAATACTCAGATGAGCCCAAGCCAATTACTGTTTGTAATTACCCCAGCAATCAGCCCTGAGCAAAACAAGGTGTGTTTACTCTGCAGGAAACTTTCCTGTTTGAAAGGGAGAACAGAAAGGGGAAGTAATTTTCTTCCATTCAAGAGGAAGCAGTTTATTGACTTGTCACGGTGCTTTAACCTCCTGTGATGTAATTGTCCTGATGCCTGTTCCAAATGTGCTGGCAGGGCGGGGTGAGGGCTGTGCTCCCCTGTCACTACCAGTTCCTGTGCAGGCAGGGTGAGGCAGGAGAGGCCTGGGAGGGAGGGAGCAGGTGCCTGAAACTGCAGGGGCTGTGCCCCTGGTCAGTGCAGTGAATTCAGCACTGTCCTGTGAGCTTTGGGTGAGTGTCCCCAGTGCTGCCTGGGGCTTCACAAGGGCTGCTCCGAGTCCATCTCCTGGAGAGGGTGACTGAAAACTGCTGCTCTTGGTTTGCCTGACTCCTGGCTTAGTTCAGAGCAGCCCGTTTTCCAGGGAGGGCTGGAATTGCACCCCTCCCTGTGGCTGTAGGTTTTCATGTCTCCAGACAAATTTCCTTGCGAGATGTGAGTTCCTATGACAGACCCCCCGATTTCGGGGTGTTCTCCCCAAGCCAAACCTCCCTGGGGCAGCCCTGGGCTGGCTCCCCGGGGCAGCCCCTGCAGAGCTGTGTGTCCCCAGGGAATATGCTGTGAACGAGGTGGTGGCTGGCATCAAGGAGTACTTCAATGTCATGCTGGGCACGCAGCTGCTGTACAAGTTCGAGCGGCCGCAGTACGCCGAGATCCTGGCTGACCACCCCGATGCCCCCATGTCCCAGGTGTATGGAGCCCCTCACCTGCTGAGGCTCTTTGGTGAGTGCCACCTGCCTGGGGGGGTGAAGGGCATTGGGGAGGATATAAAAGTGCTTGTTTCCCTCTCTGAAGGCAGCTCTGAAGTGTGGGTTCGTTCCCTATGCACGTATCCAACAGGCTCAGAGCCATTGTGGGGTTTGGGATGGAAATGAATTACAAAGTCTGGTTGGTTTGGGTGGAATTGTGTATATTGGAGTAGATTCCTGTGCTCTGTGAAGCTGTGGACTGCCACAGCAGCTGGAAGCAGTGTCAGTGAGCAGTGTCCTCCCTCTGAGCAGTGCGGATCGGAGCCATGCTGGCCTACACGCCCCTGGATGAGAAGAGCCTGGCTTTGCTCTTGAACTACTTGCATGACTTCCTAAAGTGAGTACTTGTGAGCTCTTGCAGCAAGAAAGAGAAAGGTCAGGCTGCTGTGAGGCTGTCCCTTGGCAGGGAGTTGTTGTGGCTGGGGCCTGGCTGTGGGATCCTGCCCAGGGCTGCACTGGAGCCTCTCAGACTCCACTTCTGTGGTGCTGYTAATCTGCACTCCCACCCTGTCCCATCTGCTCCTGCTTGCAAAATAAACACTTCAGCATTTATTTATAGCTGCTAAAAAAAGGCAGATGATAATTCCAGCAAGCTATTAAATTATGCAACAGTTACTCAACAATTGAGTAATGTTTAAAAACTGATGAACTTTAGGAATGTTATTTCTGGGACAGACTGTCACCAGGGCTTTAGTGTGCTATGGCACCCTGTTAGCCATGGGATGCTGRGGAGGAAAACATCCTGGTAATAATAAAACACTTCAGTGTGAAATGAGGTGAGCTTCAAGGTCCCTTCCAACCCAAATCATYCCAYGGTTCTATGATTAGGAGCTATTGGAAGCTGCAAGAAACCCCTCAGGAGATCCAGGATGGCTCTGCAGCAGAGCTGGACAGGGGGAAATCCTGCCCTGGGGTAGCCCTGTCTTTGGGGCAGTGTGAGGTCAGTGCAGGTGCTGAAGAGCTCTGGCTGGGAGGTAGCAATGTGCCCAGAAATCCTGAACCCATCCCATGAGAATTAATGGCACACAGCCCTTACCTTTGGCCATTGCTTGTTTTGCCATCGAGGGTTTGTGCAGACAGAGTTCCTGGTGTCCTGCTCTCTGTCCCTGCTCCTCTGAGTAGAGCAGTTGCACATTGATTCTGCCTGAATGTCAGATATCAGCGGCTCCATGCTGTTCCTGCTGAGCTGCTGGAGCTCACCTGAGCCACAGGTGCTTGGCAGCTCGTTTGGGATGGATTTTTTTGGCTGGGCTGTCACATCTGAGTGCTTGGCAGAGCTGATGTGAGCAGCTCCGTGTGGGACTGGGGCTTCTCACAGCTGTGTGTCTGGGCACACACCTCCTGATTCACTGAGCACCAGAGGGTTTGGCCAAGGGGCAATGCAGTGTTTTCTTGCTSTTTTTGTAGATATTTGGCAAAGAACTCGTCTGCCCTGTTCAGTGCCAGTGACTATGAGGTGGCCCCTCCCGAGTACCACCGGAAGGCAGTGTAACCCCAGGAGCCAGCCTGGATCCTGCAGCACTGCTCGCTGTCCTTCAGCTCCCCATCACACAGCTCTGTAAGCATGGCGTGAATAAAGTTGTGTGTGTGCCATGGAAGTGCCACGTGAGCCCGGGAGGTTCCCTGTTCTGCACTGGGATTCCTTGTCCCGCTGTGGGAGCCCCTGTGGTGTTGCTGGCTCGGTGTTTGCATCGCTGGGCTGTGCAGGGATGTGTTCTGGTGTGTGCAGGGATGTGTCCTGGTGTGTCATTGTGTGAGCTCCGTGCTCGTAGGGCTGCTCCCCCCGGAGGCTCGGCCTCTCCCACCCGCTCTGTTCCATAGCAATGACAGACCCACGAGGGCTGTGTCACCTGTGCTGGTGCTATTGACTGTCTCACTCACCCCAGTGACTCTTTGGTGTTGGAAGTTCCATGTTTGGTTCATAAATGTCTGCTTTTCATGGGGTAGTTGAAGGACTGTGACTTTTTTTTTTTTTATATTCTAATGATAGGAAAATGCATTCTCATCTCGTAGTGTTTGGAAATGTTTGGTCTTTCGCAGAGCTGTTTTACAGAGCTGCAAATAAACTTTTTTAATCCCAGCTGTGGTTTCTGATGTTTGTGTTTGCATCAGTCGCTGCCGTGTGAGGGTTCTGGCCAGGCTGATCAAGGGAATGGAGGGGTTTGGATCCCTTGAAGGCATTGCATGACTTGGCTCTGAGTTTGCTGCTCTTTGCAGGCAAAATAGCAGGTTTTAATCACAGCTGTTCCTGCAGGAAGCCACGGTGGCCAGGGMTGTGGGAGCCATCCTGCCCCAGGGCTGCTCTGCTGCAGCTGGGGTGGGACTGAGCCTTTCCCGAGGGGGCAGGAGGGTCCCACACGTGTCCCCAGCATGGGCTGGGCTGCCCAGGGCTGGGGGAAGGTGTGAGCACATTCCCTGACAGGACCCAGCAGGGTCCTGTCCCACCCTGCCCTGCTGCCCCCTGTGCTGAGCACAGCCCCCAGTGCTGCTGGGGCTGGTGGGATTAAGGAGCTGTTTGGAAAAGCAGCAGGATCTGCTGTTCCATGGAAAAAGAACAATATTGAGCCGTGGGGTGAGGGGAAGTTGCCATGGAAACTGAGGCAGGGCTGGGAGCAGCTGTGGCACTTCCAGGGCGGGTTCGTGCTGGGAATTCTGTCCCGGGCAGGCAGGAGCAGGGATGGGGCACTCTGCCTTCCCTGCTGGGAATTCTGTCCGGGGCAGGCAGGAGCAGGGATGGGGCACTCTGCCTTCCCTGCTGGGAATTCTGTCCCGGGCAGGCAGGAGCAGGGATGGGGCACTCTGCCTTCCCTGCTGGGAATTCTGTCCCGGGCAGGCAGGAGCAGGGATGGGGCACTCTGCCTTCCCTGCTGGGAATTCTGTCCGGGGCAGGCAGGAGCAGGGATGGGGCACTCTGCCTTCCCTGCTGGGAATTCTGTCCCGGGCAGGCAGGAGCAGGGATGGGGCACTCTGCCTTCCCTGCTGGGAATTCTGTCCCGGGCAGGCAGGAGCAGGGATGGGGCACTCTGCCTTCCCTGCTGGGAATTCTGTCCCGGGCAGGCAGGAGCAGGGATGGGGCACTCTGCCTTCCCTGCCCAGCTCTGGGCTTGAGCCCTGTGGGAAGGTGGGTGCTCCTCTGGCTCCTGGTGCTGTTCCAATCACTGCCTGCTWGCCTCAGCATTGTTAATTAGCCACTCCTCATTATTTATCCTGGCCATTACCCACAGCCAGGATCGCGTTCCAGTCTGAACAATGGATTTATCCTTTGCCAAGTGCTCCAAGAGTGAGAAGGGCCCTTTGCTGTCCGTGCTCGTGTTCACAGAACAGGGATTGTACCAAGGCCTGGGGATCTTCTGGTGATTCTGTTCTGTGTGGGAAGGTCCCTGGGCTCCTGCTGGCAAACCAAGGGAGAGGACCCCTGGTGCTTTGTTCCTCCTCCAAGCTGGGAGCCTCTGCTCCTTCCAGCTCTTCCTGGAAAGGGTGAGCTCCTCTGGGCTGGCCTGAGGCAGGAATTGTGGGCATCCTTGGTACCCTCAGCCCCCACGGAGGCTGGGTGTGCTCATGGCTGGTTCCTCAGGCAGGGCTGTACCCCTGGAGAAGCTGAGCAGTTTGTAGAGCAGGAAATGAAATCTTTGCAAGGATGGCCTGCTGGAGGCCAAGCCCCGTGCCCAGGAAGGGAGGCTCTTGGAAGTGGAGTCCCTGACATGGCACAATGTGATAGAGCCTGTGGGGGGAGCTCAGTTGGCCCAGCTCCCTCCTGGAAAAGGTGCTTTTACACATGGAAAATGATTCTGTGAGGAASTCAGGGGGAGTGGTGATGAACTGTCTCTGTTGGGGTGACCCCAGTGGGAGGGCAGAGCTGTGCCACTCCTGATGTTCCAGCTGTGCTGTTCCCAGTGTTCCAGCACTGTTGCCTTTTCCCTCTCTCTGCTGCAGTGTGAGGGTGGTTTCCTGTGCTGCAGGGTGCGGAGGGTTGGCTCCATCCTCGCCCTGTTTTCCTGCTGCCCTTCAGAGCCTGCCTGGCACAGCAGTGATCCCGGAGCTGCTCCATCCCCAGGCTGCTCCCTGCCCTGCTGCCTCAGCCYKGGCTCCAYAGCACGGCTKGGAGAGGAGAGGAGGGAGCAGAGCGATCCCTGTGGCACTGCCCGAGCTCAGCCATGGCATCTGCACAGGTGAGTGTCCCCAGAACCACATCCCTGTGTCTCCTGGCTGTGCCCTGTCTGTGTGCCCTGGGTTGTGCTGGGAGCTGTGCCCGGACCCGGGTGCACACACCCTGTGTGGCACTGCCTGTGACCCTGGGGCTGCCCCGGGCTGAGGGGGCTGCTGGGGGCTCTGGAGCTCCCTGAGATGAGGAGCTTACTGCAGGGGATAAGGAGCTAACAGGTCCCAAAGCCCATTAAGGCTCCGTGGGGCTCCCTGTTACCTGCACGTGCTCACCAGGCATTCCATGTACCCTAATGCCACACTGGGATTATGCCAAGGCCTTGCCCTACTCCCTCCTGTTAATTATTAACTGGAATTAATGAGATGAAGGGTGAAAGATGCAGGGAGCACCACAGAGGATGCTGCCCTGGCCCATCACCCCAAGGACCTGTTGGTGTCCCCAGAGCAAAGGTGGCCCCAAGGGTTCCAGCCCCAGTGTGGGTTCTGCTGCCTGTGTGGCCTTCCTGGCTGTCAGGGAGCTGTAATCGGCTTCCCTGCAGTAAAGCAGCTTTCTGCAGCTGCCCTGGGCTGTGAGCAGGGGGTGCCAGGAGCTGTGTGTCCCCTCAAGGACCCTGCTGCTCTGGGTGGCACTGTTAGGTTTCCATTCCCATGGTATTCCCATGGCTTCCCAGCTGCTGGAGGGTCTGGAAGGCCTTGGCCGGGCAGCACCCACTGGAAACATGAGTGGGTGCAGGGTGGGAGTCCCAGGGATKCAGTCCCTGGYCTYGGCAGGAGCAGSCWGGGCAGCAGGGCCRGGGAGCAGCTCTGGCTCAGCCGCTGCTCTCACCTGTAATTGGCACTGAGGGGTTGCTCAACGCGGCACTGATGGCTGCTGGCTAATTAGTTTATTCTCTGGAACAGCTCGGTGATGTGGGAGAGGCCAGGGTGAGAGCGGGSTGTCATTACCTCGTTAGGCCAGCTAATGGAGCTGGGAAACACCAATCTGAGAGTGCTGCGCTGTGGCACAGCAGATGTGGCACAGCAGATGTGAGTGCCKGCTGTGCTGCGGGCACACCTGAACCTGGGAAACCTTCCCGGGAGACAGCGCCGAGCTCTGCCCTGGCTCCGGGCCCTGCCACAGCCCCGGGCACAGCCCCAGGAGAGAGGGAGGGAGGTGGCTTTTCCAGAGGCCATGGGGCTGGGAGCTGCCGGGGACACCCTCCACCCTCCCCGCGGCGCTATCAGCCGGACGCTCCCGCTGCCACAATCGCTGCTTTTGTTTCTCAACTGGGCGGGGAGGGGAAACCCGGCGTCCCTTCTCGTATCAAACCACAGGGATTCCTTATCCAGGGCCCCAGCGCTCGGAACCGCGCTGATGGAGCTCCCACCCCTCTCCATCTCTTCCGCTCTCTATGGAGCTCTCCATGGAAACTGGTTCAGCATTATCYCCGCCAGTCCCACAGCGTTATCAGGGCTGGGGCTGCGAGCTCTCACCGAAACGGCTGTGCCTTCTCCGGCCTGAGAGGCTGCCCCGGTCCCTGTGCCCTGCCCCGATCCAGAGGCTGCCCCGATCGATCCCTGTGCCCTGCCCGGATCCAGAGGCTGTCCCGGTCCCTGTGCCCTGCCCGGATCCAGAGGCTGTCCCGGTCCCTGTGCCCTGCCCGGATTCAGAGGCTGCCCCGATCGATCCCTGTGCCCTGCCCGGATTCAGAGGCTGCCCCGGTCCCTGTGCCCTGCCCCGATCCAGAGGATGCTCCGTGCTTGAGGGTTGGCCCTTCTCTTTCCCGGACCCGCAGGTTCCTCAGTGCCAATCCAGGAGGGGATGGATGATCCGAGGGCCAGCGGGATGAGCAGGAGCGCTGCACGGCAGGGGCCGGGCCGTGCCGATGTTCGCTGTTCCCTCCCTGGGTTCTCAGTTCATGAGTGATGCCGGGAGCGAGGAATGCAGGGCTGGCCGAGCTCCTGCTGCCAGCCCGGCCCAGGGCAGGTATCGCCGCCACACCCAAACCTGTGCGGGGAGCCCTGACCCCGAGGGTGCCGCAGGTGGGGGAGATGCTCCGAGGAGGAGGAGGAGGGATAATTACCGGCCCGGGCCATCCTTGCGTGCTTCGTGGTCCAGCGGCTCGGCAATTAGCGCTTGGGAGCGGCCGGGAGGAGCTCCTCGTGATCCTTTGTGTCTCGGAGTTTCCCAGCAGAAGCTGTTCCCCCTGATTTGCGCTCAAGTGTCGCTGCCCCAGCTGAACCTGTGCGGCAGCTGCTGCCTCACCTGCCCGCAGGTCTGGGCAAAGAAAGCGCTGGGCCCTCCATAAAGTCAACATCGCAGCAGGCTCTGATTACATCTTGCAAACAGATGCAATCACACGTATCTATTATATTTTTTTTCACCCTCGGAGAATTAATGATAGAGAAAAATTAATTTTGATTAACAGCTGGTGCGTCACCAAAAGGGATTTTTTTTTTTAATGAGTGAAAGAACAGTTACGCCAAAATAATTCCAAAGCGGTGCCTCTGCCCAAAGGTGGGAGGTGCCCCCAGTTTGCCCGGTTTGTTCCCGTGGCTGGAGCGGTGGGATGAGAGCACTGCACCCATCGGCATGTTGCTACTTTTAACACGTTAAGGATCGTGTCTGTAACCTGCCCTAATTTTAGGCGTTGCTCTCTGGCRCTGGATTCCCGCAGGGAAGAATGAGTGCAGGTGTAAAATTAGCCGGATTATTTCTGGGCTGRCTGTTACCAGTGCTCCATCAGGGAAATGCCCGTGTCTGTGCTGCTGCCTCCCAAGCAGCCCTGTCCCCACCGCAGCATCGCCTGCACTCACAGCCTTGTGGAGGTCTGGAGGGAAAGGACACCATTCCTGCCTTTAGGAATTGATCCCTTTAGGGGCAGCTAAACAGAGTGGCCTCCCAGTCCCAGTGGTTTGGCTGGATGAGCTTTGGGAAGCAGAGMCTGAACAAGGATAAACTGTGCGTTTCTAGGCTCTGCCACAGCTGCACAAGAGATTAAGTGAAATAACTAACATGGAAATGTTAATCAGCATTAGCTGTGGTCCAAATTCCATTAGAGGAATGCTAAACAAAGAGAAGGAAAAGGCTGGGATTAGGGTGGCTTGGCAACAGGCTGTCCTCCCCAAAGTTTGGGTCTCGTGCTCCAGGATTTAAGCTGTTATTGAAAATACAAGTCATTTTCTTTCCCTCCTCGGTGCAAACACCGGAATTCCAAGCGCAGAGCAGCTGGAACCRGCACATGGAGTGTGCAGCAGCCTGGAACGCTCTGCTGAGGGCACAGCAAAGCAGCAGCTCGTTCGTGTGAGCACAAACATCCCTGACCAGGCTGCTCCTGGCACTGCCCTGCCAGGGAGAGGTGTCACAGAGGGGCAGGGACCCAGGGGGGCTGCAGGGGACACGGCCAGGCCGGGCAGCTGGGGGCACTCTGAAAGGACACTGCTTGGGGTTCTGGTTTTTCATGCCTGGACATGATCTCCTGAGCTTTTGGGGGTTTAACACTTAATGTTTCCTTGTGTTTGTTCGCTCCCTGGTTTCAGTACTTTYCCCTGATTGCTTTATCCTGGCTCTTTTTTTACCAAATTTTCAGAGTTAGTATTTCTGAAGTAACTCAGGTTCCTCCTGTTCTTCTCCTAAGGAGCCAGGCTGGGAGAATTCAGCCTGGAGAAGAGAAGGCTCCAGGAGGAYCTTRGAGCCCCTTCCAGYGCCTAAAGGGGCTCCAAGAGACTTGGAGAGGAACTTTGAACAAGGGCCTGAAGGTACAGGACAAAGGGGACTGACTGCACTCAGCTTTAAGGTCTCTTCCAACTCAAACCAGTCTGGGATTCTGTGATCCTGTGTTCTCATTYGAGCTGGAAATGCAGAAGGATGTGGAGCAGTGGAGTCTGACACAGGGGAAAGCCCTAGGGCAGAGTTCACCCCAGTGCAGCAGAACTGGAACTGGTTTGGATCCAGCTGTGCCTCTTCCCCCAGTTGCACGGTCCCGGAGGGCTGCAGGGGATGGGATGTGCAATCACACACGCTGGGATCTCTGTGCACAGCTGATTGTCTGAGGCCCTTGGGCAGAGACCACTCTGGAATGCATCCCAGGCTGGATGTGAGGTGGCATTTATTGGAGTGTGGGAGCTGCCCTGAAGCAGGACAGAGGTTATTTTCTCCATGGAGATTGCTCACTGCACTTGAGAGACTGAGCAGACAAGTGTGTTCAAACAACAGAACCCAAGAGCGATGGGCACTGTTCAGCAGGGCTGGAGTGTCACCAGCCAAAAGAAGCCCTGAACGGAGGGGCAGCATTGGAAGCATTCCCAGGTGCGATGCCCGCGGCAGGCGCCATCCCTGGAGGGAGGGGCTGATGTCGGGACAGTGTCTGCTGTCAGCTCCGGGCCGAAAGGCACGCCGAAAGGGCACAGCACAGCACTCCCGGACAGGTTCCCAGGCTCTTCGGCTGCTCTGCCCACGGGTATTTTCTTCCCTTCTCTTGCAATGACARGATTTAGAGAAAAGCCATCCTTGAATAGCACAGATCCGCAGGGAGCCGGCTCAGGTTTCCCGGCTGCCGAAGCCATCCAGCAGGTATTTCGGGCAGCCCCGCCGCTTTGTCCGGCGAGCTGTGGGGTGCCGCTGGAATTAGGACACTGTGTGCCTGCCCCTTTTTCAGGGCTGCTCCAAGGGCTGCGGCTCTGCTCCGCAGCCAGATCAGCTCCCGGATTTGCGCACAGATTGCTGCCTGGCAGGAGCCGCAGCTCCTTCCCAGAACGAATCCCATTCACAGGAAATTCAGCCCCCGTTTGCCAGCATCCAAGAGAGAGCAGTACCAGCAGACACGGGATTTATTTCGCAGGAGTTCCATGAGCTCGGGGGTGCAGTAGCTGGTGTGAGTGACAGCCGTGTGCCAGCCTCAGGTCACCCTGCTCTCCTGTGCCATGCAGGGATTGTTCATGCCCCATCCTCTCTCTCTGTTCACTGAGCCCAGGCTGCTTTGGCTGCTGCAGGTTCCGAGCAGGCAGGASTTCAATCCCCGCTGGTTTCCCACTGCTCAGAGCAGATGGAGAGCAGGGAAGGCACGGCCAAGATAATGGAGCTAATTTGCGAGGCTCGGGGAGCTGCGTGGGGTTTCTCTGGCTKCAGGAGACGCTGCTGGTTGGGATTACTGTGGGAGACGCTGGCGTTGCTATTATTACACTGCAAATCCTGTGTGCCTGGATGCTTGCTAGCCTGGGACCCTGCTTGCTTTGCTCCTCATCAGCCAAAAAATGAATCCAGGATCTCTCCGGTGCTGACAGGAGTTCCCAAGAAGAGACAGAGGGTGAGGGAGCTACTGAAGGTCACRGGGCTCCAGTTTCACTGTTGATCCATTTGAGCTTAAACAAGGCTCCGAGCTGTTGATGGTCCAACCCCAGACATCAGACACACACAAGGATAAGGAGCTCAGGAAGAGCTTTGCCTTTGCTACTGACTCTAAAGCTTTGGAAAGTGCGCTGTGGTTGCCTGGGAGCTCTGGTTTCCAGCCCATCCGTGAGCATGGAGGAAGATGCGCTGATGACAGCAGCTATTTGAGATGTTTTCCCTGAGCTGGCCTGGCTCCCCACTGATAGAGCATTGTCTCCCTGAAGACCCGTCTGCAGCCCTGCCAGTGCTCTGATGGATTTGCACACTCTGTTGCCACACAGTGCCGCTTTTCTCTCTCTTTTGCTGCAAATGAAACASTTAAGCTGCAGCACGGTCACTCCCTGGCCAGACTGCTCTGCGCAGGAAGGCATTCAGCTCTGCTTCAGTTCCTTTTGATCTTTACATTCCTTTGGCCTCTTATCACTTCTCCTTATCCCTGCTGTTTGTGTCTGTTCTCCCGTTTTCCATAGTCCATGGCAAGGCTTTATCTCCAGGACTAAACCAGTCCAGGGGAGATCAGGGTTTCTCCTGCCATTGCTCTGTCCCCTGGTGCAGCCCCAGAGCCCCGGGATCCCTTTTGCCTCTGCTCTGTGTTGCAGGAGTTGTACAATCCCATTAAAAGCCTGCTCGTGCTGACAAACCAAGGCAGCAGCAAACCCCACTTCTGTTTGGGSTGAGGGGAACCAGAACCTATCGGCAGCAATGTCCTGATGGGAACGTGAGAAGYCTTTGGTATGKCCCTTGCACCCACTTCTGCTTCTAATTCTMCTTCCCACGCTCGGGGATGAGCACAGCAGGTGTGTCACAGTTCAGTCTGCCCTCGGTTCACTTGGGAACTCAGCTCCCTCACCCTTGCTGGAACGTGCTGCTTMATTAACAAATTTATCACACAGACACTGCCACCACAGTGAACACGGGTTTGCTGGCTGTCCCTCCATGCCTCAGCAAAATGATTCCACTKCTCTGAGAGTGAATTTGCTTTCYCTCAGCAAGAGCTCAGCAAGGCTTGGAGCCCCAARAAAAGACGCCTTCACTGTACACCTTCCCCAGTGATATTCCAAAACTTTCTCCTGGCATCTGGAACAAGTTTACTGCAGTCAAAAAAATGAAATTCACCGCTGCCCTGAAAGCACATGTGAGTGAGGAAGAACTGAGGAGCTGTYTTCAGTCTCCATCCACAACCTGAACTTTACCCTCTTCTGCTGCCAAAACAGATTCCCTTCCTTTGGGGTGTTTTCTTCTTTTGGGCTGTGCTTTCATGGGTAATGAATCCCCAGGACAGTGTGTCCTGTCGGCTCTCCGGGCAGCAGGCAGCAGCCCYGGTTTCTACACCCACTTGTGAGCTGACGGACAGCTTTGGAGAGCCCTTTTCCCACCTGTCCCCAGGCCCAGCGCTGCCCCGCTGGCTGCGGCTCCCCAGGAGCTGCTGCCAGGCACGGTCTGGGCACGGCTCCGTGTGCAGGGCGAGCGCTCCCTGTGCCCGTCGGGCACTGCTCTGGAGCAGCCGCCAGGAGCCAGGGACAGCAGCCAAGCTGGCAGCGGGCTCGGCTCCCCAGGGGTTGGCACACGCTTTGTTTTTCCCGAGCTCGGCCTGGGGCCAGGCGGGCTCAGAGCTCGGTGTGCAAACACTGCTGAGCGCAGGTTGCCGTCTAAACATGTTCCCTTCCTCCTCCCTTTCTGGGAACCCAGGATGAGATGGGGGTGAAAGGAGTAAGGAGTGATGTGGCGTCGGGCTCTTCTCCCAGGGAACAACCCACAGGATGARAGCAAGCAGCCTCAGGTTGTGCCAGCAGAGATTTAGGTTGTATATCAAGAAAAAATTCTTCATGGAAAGGGTTATCAAGCTTTGGAAGAGGCTGCCCAGGGAAGTGGTGAAGTCATCATCCCTGGAAGTGTTCAGAAAAACACATGAATATGCCATTCAAGGATGAGGTTTAGTGCTGAGCATGGTGGTGGTGCATGGTTGACAGCTGCACTTGATGAATGTAGAGGTCTTTTCCAGCCTTAACAATTCTGTAATCCCRTAATTCCCTGGAGCCTGGACACTGGTTTGCTTTGGCTGTGTGTTGTTAAACCTTCCCACTGCCTGTCTGTATGTCCCTGGGGCAGTGTCCCCTCCCCATCCAGCAGTACAGGTTTGTGCTGGAGCTCCTGGGGATGGGCAGGAGCCAGCCAGGCTCCGGGGGTGACAGTGACAGTGACAGTGTGTGTGCTCCTGCCCATGTGGCCATTGCCTGCTGTGACCCTGGGTCCAAGGGATACCAGACACACCTGTGTGTCCTGCTGGGGACACTGCACCCATGGAGTGTCAGACACCCCACGGCAACACAGCCCCACTGAGTCCTTGCAGTGGAGACTGGGACTCTTCCTGGGCTCAAGAGCAAAGGGAGATAGAATTATATCCTCCTCTGTGTGTGTGCCTTGGCATGGCAATTAATTTATCTGCATGATTAAGGCAGCAAGTGATGCAGGAGCTGGCTGGGTAATTTAATGACCCAGGTGGAAGCAGAAAGCCAAGAGCGTGTTTCCCTTTCAGTCGTGCTGGGCTTTGATTTTTATGTCCTGTTCCAAATGGATTGATAAATGAACCCCCTGGAGAAGTGGAATATATTCACACTGATGTGCTTCTCTGTTGTATGAAACTGCTGAGAGCCAGAGCTTGCTGAGCCCATTTCTGGGGACAGATGTTGCCATGGCTTGTGCAGAGGGGCTCCCCAGCTCCTGKGAGGCTGCAGGAAGGTGTCACTGAGCACAGGTGAAGGTCCTGGAGTCACATCCCTATGGAAATGGGCCTCACCCACYSRGACAGTCWKTGCCACCTCATTTTGTGGAGTGTGTGACCACCTAGCTCTGTGCTTTTGTGACTGATTCAAAAGCTCTCTGAGCTGTGACTGGGGTAGGAGAGTGGCACAAATGCTCTTCCAAAGGAGCAGAAACCCAGGCTCTGGCACTGGAAATCCCACCGTGCTGCAGCAATTCCTTCCTCCTGCCTCGCTGTACAGTTTGGCTCCAATTAGTTGGTCTCGACTGCTGCATGTGCAGGCCAACACTGCTTCTATTTCAGGGGGACTTGCCAGAGATTAATTAGATCCCAGGCCYGCAGAGGACCAGCCAGCACATTTCGTGTGCCATTAACTCGGCACTTATCAGGCAAACATTGCCGGGCTAAATCTCCCCTTTGTTGTGCTGCTGTAAGCGAAGGTTGTCACAAAGATGAGCCGTTTGAGCAGACACAGGGTGATGGTTTGGAGCTGCAGAAGCTGCTCGCTGAGCTCAGAGGCCAGCCCTGGTCACTGGGATGGCACTAAGTGTGTGTCAGTGCAGGCAGCCGTGTCCCAGCAGCCCTGCAGACACAGCTCCCCTGCTCACGGAACTGCTGAGCCACAGCTTCCACCCGGCCCTGAGTCAGTGCACAGAGATGTGCAGTGTCAGCCACTGCTCCAAGGAAACCCCTGCTCCGAAGGGTAAAATCACAGAGAAATCGTGGGGCTGGGGAGAGCGGGGAACAAATCTCCAGCAGGAGCTGCAGGTTTCTGTTTGGAAAGCGTGAAGTGACCTTATCTCAGCAGCCTCAGGTTGTGCTGTGCTCCGGGTGCCCACGCACTGGGAACACAAACCACAGCRGGCTGGCTTGTCCCGGCTCGTCTCACTTCCAAGAGAGCTGGGAGAATGTCTGGCCAGACAATGAGGGACAGSAGCCAAGAACCAGGAATGGAGTGATGGCGAGAGCAAAACAAAATCAGGGACCAGAAACAAAAAAGAGGCTGGTCTGTGGAAGCTGCCCCTGCCCATGGCASGGCTGGAACTGGATRGCCTTTARRGTCCCTTCCAACCCAGAGCACTCCAGAATTTTATGATTCCATGATATAKCATCTAGCTAATCATCCTGGGATGTGCAGAGGGGTGATGTAGTGGGAACTACAYGCCAAGAATCTTAACAGCAGCAGCCTGAATTAATTTGAAGAGTGAAGTGAGAAGTCTGGAGAAAAAGCCTGTGGAAGTGTCCAGAATGAGGGAATAGTCCTGGCAGTGTGGTCAGGGAAGGGCCAGACGTGGAATCTGCCCGGACTGCACTGGAGCAGCCTGGCTTGGCCTGGGCACTGTGAGGTTAGCTGGGCTGCCAGGGCTGCCACTCACACCGACAAGTCAGGCTCCAGTAATTCAACATGAAACGTCTTGTTCTGGAGCTGACACATCGGGCTGGGAGATGGTGTGCAGATAGGGAACTTCCTGCTTTRACAGCAGGGGAAAAACGGGAAGGCTGCGCTCCAGCTGCTCTGGCTGAAGGCTCTGCCCTGCACGGAGCTGGCCAGCGAGAAACGTGGTGTGCCTGGGCCACGCTCACCCGGGATGGGCTCCGAGCTGGATCACCAGGCTGGATGCCATCCTCAGAGCAGCACCGGCTGAGCCCTCAGCACAGCAGAGGCTCTGCAGCAAACGCCTGGATATGTGCGATTGTCAGGGGACAGGGAACGGCGCCGGAATTGGCCGAGCACTTGGAACTGCTCCGTGCGGCTTCTCGGCACTGACTCGAGTGGAGAATAGCAAGGAGTTATTTTTAAAATTCTGCTTTCCCTCGTGCTGGAATGACTCAGAAGGAGCTTCCTTTGAATAGCACGGATTTGGTGGSAAAAGGGGAAAGCTACTGGTGTTAGCTTGGTCCTGAGAACGTGACAACGTTTTTGTAAAACTGGAACTTTTGATAAACTTTTGGTGAGGTGTCCGGAGCTGTGGCTTCTGCTCCAGGACATGCTGAAGTTCTGGACATGCAGAGGCTTCCATGGGGGAACAAAAGGAGAGATGCTGCCTGAAAAATGGGATAAAAGCACCACAAACTTGAAACGGCGTTTGGGGCATGAGCAGGGTGTCTCCAGAGAGCCCAGATCTGGCACTGATCCGTGCTGGGTGAGGGTCAGAGTGCCCAGGGAAGGTTTTCATTTCAGAGCCCTCCCTGCTGTGCACAAAATCAGCTCATATTTAACAGCACCGTTTTCTTTCCTTATGAACAGGCCACCTACAGAGGAACCCGAGTGTTTGAACAGGGTTTGGCCGGATTGATTAAAAGGCAGTGACATTTACCTGCAGCCTTGCTTATATTAGAGATCCATTGATCAAACAGCCCCGTTCCAGCTCTGATAAGCAAGGTCTTAAACCCAACCCATAGGTTGTAATTAAATAAGTCTAGAAAAAGCTTCAAAGCCTTCTGTCATCAGTGCAGTGTGATGGGGCTGTGAGGAAAATGGGGTGAGAAGGGGACAGTAAATATGACTTGGGATGAGCAGAACTGAACTCCAACTYTGACTCGCTCACGCCAAGGCGGGAGTTAATAGTGTTGTTTAAAACGCTGCCTATGCCCAGCTCGGGCCTCTGCTGTGTGACCTCTTCATTCCTTTGTGCCGTGTTTATTACACGGGCTGTTTGCATGGCGGCCATTGGTTCGTACGGCCCGCTGCAGGTGAGCGGGAGGGCTCTGAGCTGCCTTCTCAGCCACCGGGAGCTCTGCACTTGGACGGACAGAGGCGGGGTCCCCCTGGCACGAGGTACACCTGTCCCGGTGCTTTTCCSGGTTCTTTTCCCGATCTTTATCCCGGTTCCTGTCCC
>CADDXX010001031.1:70462-110627 GCA_902810485.1 Alauda arvensis | reverse complement strand
GGAGTTTGGAGGGACGGAGAACGGAAGGTGTCGGAGTTTGGAGGGACGGAGCACGGAGGGTCGCGGCTCTCGGGGGCGCAGAGCTCGGGGGTCCCGGCTCCCGGAGGGGCAGAGCACGGAGGATTCCGGCTCCCCGGGGAACGGGAGTTCGCCGGGAGCAGAGAGCGAGGGGAGCCGCGGTAATGCGGCGGGAGGAGAGCCCGGAATCAGTGGCAGGGTGTTCGGGGGCTGGGCTGGGCTGGAGGAGCGGGGCTGAGCGGGGTGAGCGGTCCCCGAGCCGCCCCTGGCCGCTCGCCCCGGCTGCTCGCTGCCCGAACAGGTCACCGGTGCCTGCCTGCCGCTCCCTGCCTCCAGCACGAATTAACGCCTCTTTTCCCCCCAAAGCCTCGGGAGCCGGTGCAGAGCCCGGTCCGGCAGCCGCCCCGGGGCTCGCCCGGTCCGTGCGCAGGGCACGGGCGGGAGCGGGGTCTGCTTTGGGAATTAATGCGGCAAAATCGGAGCGCTGCTAAAGGAGGATTTGCTTTAAAAAGTGGACAGAAAGCTTTCCCAGGCTGGTGACCACGCAGCTGTGATTGCTGATCATCCAGTCTGGAATGCAGAGCTGGGGGAGGCACAAACTCTGCGAGTGCACCTTTGTGATGGGGCAGTTTGTCTGCGCCTTCTTGTCCGCCTTCCAAACTTTAGGCTGGTTTTAGCTGGCTTTCTTGGTCTTTATTTTTACTTCGTTCATCCCTGCGGATGACTTCTATTGAGGGAGGAGGTCTTTGTAACTGAAGCAAGCTGTGTTTGGGAATTGCTTTGCGCGGTAAATCACCTTTAAGTGTTGCCTGTTGATTAAGCGCTTCCCCAGGAGCCCATCCCCGTGTTCCTCTGCTGAGCYCCAGTGGAATAGCGGGACAGGGAGGTGAATGCGAGACTTTTATCACTTGTCCTTTGAGATGTTGGCTGTCTCCAAAATCCTCCTGCGCGTTTGCCTCGGGTCTGAAGCTGTTACCTGCCAGCAGCAGCCCGTGGGGAGGAGCTGGAGCTGCTCCGGGCAGGGCCGGGACTCGCTGGGAGATGACAGCTCCATCCCCGTGCCCCGCGATCCGGGGAGCACGGCAGTGATTCATGAGGCTGTTATGAGCATTTGTCATGTGTGGGCTGGCACTGCTCTCTGTTCATTAGCTGTCCTGTACTTTAGAGCTGTTTGTTATTCTCAAATTAGCCCGATAATTAAATGCAAACAAAGACTGACAGCACCTGTGTTTGGGTTTGAATAGATGTAGCAATTTTTCACTTCCAGTAAACCTTCTCTYCAGTGGAGGTTTGAGCAGTCTTAATACCTTTGAGAGCTGAAGTTACTCTAAAATATGYGAAGGGAAATTGCTTTCAGCAAGACCCTGTAAAAACAGGGATTTTTGTAGTAAACTTATTTCCCCTGTTTATTACACAGTTCGGTGATGTGATCACACCACCRTCTCATCAAATAGCAACTTTTAATCTTCTCTGTGTGGGGACAGATCCATCCCCACGGGGGGCTGCTGGGATGAAGCCGGGTCTGTGTTCTGCTGCCGGGAAGGAGGGGAAGTGGGTGGGAGCCCTGCCAGCGGCAGCTTCACAGATCCCGCTTGAAAGGAGCCTGCGAGAGCGGCCAGTTTGAGAAACTCCATCCCTCTCTCCTCTCCCCGCCCAGTGCTATTTCCTGGGGGGTGGAGAGAAACCCAACCCAGCCTGCTTTTGGCAGTTTCCCTCCAGGTGAAGGTGGTAGTTACCTTCTGATGGGGGTCAGTTGGGAATGGCTTTACTGCTGATTTGTGATGGAGGGAAGCCACGGAAAGCAGCAGAAAGTAAAAACCATGATGTTATTACCAATTCCATCATGATGCAGAACGCTGTGCCTGGAAGTGGAATTACCTGGTTTTGCCAACTCCAGCTGGCTGATGGTGCTTGGAAAATCATCTGAGCAGCCTGTTCAGCGCTCTGCATAGCGATACAAATGCCTGTCATTAGCAGGAGGGCAGGCTGGAAAGTTGGATGTGGGGCACGAAGGTCAGAGGAGGGGCCTCATTCACCAGCATTCACCAGAAAGATCTTAATTAATGTACTCAATCCCACTGGGACTGCAGCAGCTCCTGTTTCTGAGATTCCAGATACATTCCCATGGGGATGGGGGAATCACCTGCAGGGGATGGGGGAATCACCTGCAGGGGATGGGAATCACTTGCACTCCTCAGAAGGGGCAGATGCAAAACCATGTGAAAACTCCTACTAATCCTCTCTCCTCTGGGAAAAGTGGTGCTGGGTTTTTGTTTAATTAAGAGAAACCAAACCTGCCGTGTAATTAGCGGAAACCATTGTGCAAGAACAAAGGGACACCTGAGCACTTGCCCTGGTATGATGAGCTGTGATTATTAAATGAGTATCTGAACAAGCTCTGGAGTTGGTGACAGCTGAGCTTGTTCAGGGTTGTGTCAACACTTCTGTAGCTGTGCATTCTCTGTTAAGTGGATGAGTTTTCCTCTGGGAAAGGAGTGGAGCTTTGTGGGGTGACCCAGCACACCTTTAAACACGTGCTCCTGCCCTGTCAGCAGCAGAGAGAGCAGGTACCACCTCCTCTTCTGGGCTGACCCGATCTGTTATGGCAATGAAGGATGCTGCTTGAGTGTGCTAATTCACCAGCAGCACTTTTTGGTGCATGTGCAGCAGCATAAATGTTAGCAGAGATCAGCAGCCCCAGTGTGCTGCCAAATGCACATTAGTGACTGAAGGGGTGAAGTGAAAAGTCGGTGTTTGATAACCTGGTTTTAACCCTTTCAAGGTTCAAGATGCTTTTACAGAAGAAGAACCTGCTGCTGCTGGGGGCACACAGGAGTTTGTACATGAACAGTACTTGTGTGGTGCTGTGTCCTGACTCTGCAAGGACACAGACCAGTTTGTCAGGCAGGCTGATCCCAGTGCCCTGACCCATCAGCAGAATTTTTCCAGTGCAGCTGCTGTTGGCTGGAGCAGTTCTGTCCTGTCCCTCCTCCCTGGGGCCACCTGAGGTGACTTTGCTGTGGCATCCTCAGGCACCCACAGCACTGTAATATTCCAAATGTCATTCCTGGCCTGGCTGGGGCTGTTCCTTRGAGCAGCTTTGGTTCCAGGAAGCTTTATTCAGGCGCGTGCTMATGTGTTTGTTCTTGGGAAAAATCTCTTTGTGATTCATTTGCATTTAGTTAACWGGAATTAGAGCTCGTTTGTGTGATGTTTGGGGTGAAGCTGCAGAAACTCAGCGGGCAGTTTGTGGTGCAGCCTGTTTACAGGTGCATTGCAATTTTCAGGCTCCGTGGAAAGGAGTGTTAATGTTTTATCACTCTGGAATGTAGCAATTAAAAATATTTAAAAGAGTGGGGGTTCAGTGTGGGCCTGGGAGCTCAATATCCCGAGCTGATTTGGAGACATAATTACACAGATAAGCTCTGTGCTTATCTGYTTGGAGTGCATATGACCTTTTGTCTAGGAGCAACTTATGGAGTACTTTGTCAGTATTTAAATATTAATGTTAGCAAGCACATGCTTGAACATCTGATCCTGTTTTCATCCCTTACTCAGGGCTGGGGTTTGCTGCTCCCTTCCCCGTGTGCTCAGGGCTGGTCCCTGTGTGCTGGATGCCACGGTCACATCAGGTCTCATCACCCCTGGTATCTCCTGATGCTTTAATAGATGGAAGTGCACAGATCAATGGGGCCTGGCCTGAGAGCTCAGAAATGCCAGCTGATGCTGTGCCTGGAGTCCTGGGAAGGCAGGAGCTGTGCTGCTCCCGCTGGCAGCACAGGCAGCTGGACTCTGACCCTGCTCCTGCTTCTCCCTGTTTAAAGGGGAAATCTTTCCCCTGGGCACCTGCAGCAGCAGCTGGGCTCCCCTTTGTCTGGGAAGTGGGAGCTGTGGAGGGTGTGATGCTCTTTGTTGGTGTGGCCCCAGTTACCATGAGATGTCCTCAGCAGAGTTTGGGAATGCAGCTGTTCTGTGCCCAGGGTGCCCCAGCTGCTTTGATCACTTCTATTGGTGTCCAAGTCAGGCTGTGCCTCAAGGCTGGCAATCCCAGGCTGTTTTATCAATAAACTGCTCTGCAGTGCTGTGTTGGCCATGAGACATGAGAAAGGTGTTTCAGAACAAACCCGGGGCTGTTTTTAATTCTTTGAGCAGGCTTTGCCTCCTGCAGGGGCTGCAGGCAGAATCCTTTGGCACTTCCAGGGGAGCCTCTGAGCTCCTGTGGCTGGTGCTGGTGGATTTTCCCCAGCCTGGAAGAGAGAAACTGGCACTGCTGTGAGGGACCTGTGGATTTTGAGAGGATTTTTTGACACATACCAGAGCTAGAAGTCAATTTGAATTGTTTCTTGATTTTTATTAAACTGACCTTGATCAATATGCTGACTTGGGAGGAAAATRCCTTCAGAATAGGTGGCAAAAATCAGGAATGTTTGTGAGGAGGTTGAGTTGCTTGCTTTGAGCAGTTTGTTAGGACACTGTTAGCTGCACTGATGACAGGCTGCAGTTCCATTTGATCCCCAGGTGAGTTTTTGACAGGAGTGTTTGCAGCACCACACCAARCCAGAGCAGGCCTAGGGGAGCTGCTGCTTTTGATCCCAGCTTGGGCTGAGCCTTGCCCACTTTGTGGCATTCAGTGGCTTTTTTATTCTGAAGGGTTTTTGGTGAATGAGGTGACACAAAGTGCTGCCTGTGGGGAGGTGCTGGCTGGAACAAGAGCCCTGTGTTCAGGCTGTGTCTGSTTTTCCCTTGCACAGACCAAACCCCACATGTCACTCCTGCAGTCTGACACTGCAGAGTGTTTGCACSTGGAGACAGGCATGTCCTGGGAAGTGAGATATGCTTGGAAAATACCAAATGCCATTTCTGCTCGCCCCAATGGGGTTTAACCCAACGTGTGCAGTGTTTTTTCAGCCAGGCAAGCCAAATTCTTCAGGAGAGCTGGGTTTASTGAGGTGCCCTTACACTGCAGGGGAAGCTGCACCTGGGGAACATTCCTAAAAACCAGTCTTCTGACCGAATTTACCCTTCCATTCTGTCKGTGCAGCTGTAAAACAAATCAAAGTGCTTCAAAAGCGTTTGTCACTTTGTGACAAACAGGGTGTGTCTGTCTCTACGTTGGTTTGGATGACAAATGTACTCTGCCCTCTGGAGAAAGAGCAGGCTCAGAGTGTGGGCCCTGCTGGATGAGTGAGCCTGGCTCTGAAAGAGGTGCTTTGGGCTGGATCTTGGGAGGAAATTCTTCCCTGGGAGGGTGTGAGGCCCTGGCACAGGTGCCCAGAGCAGCTGGGGCTGCCCCTGGATCCCTGGGAATGTCCCAGGCCAGGTTGGACGTTGGGTTTGGAGCTCCCTGGGACAGTGGGAGGTGTCCCTGCCATGGCAGGGGTGGCACTGGGTGGGATTTAAGTCCCTTCCAGCTGCTCCTGGCCTGTGAAGGGCCATTGAGAGTGAGTGAGCTGTGCTGTGCTGGTGCTGGCAGTGTCACAGAGCTCTCTGCTCTGCCCTGTGCTTATGTCACCCACTAATGGCATTACAGGGACAGGATCAGCCTGACAGGAGCTGGGCTCACTTTCACAGCTTTATCCCAGCTCACTGTGAGGTGCTTASGAGCTGCTTGGAGTTACAGCTGGTATTTCTGAGCTGGGTTAGSTCACCTCAGAGCTCATCCAGTCCCTCCTCCTGCCATGGCAAGGACACCTTCCACTATCCCAGCCCTGCCCATCCTGGCCTTGGGCACTGCCAGGGATCCAGGGGCAGCCCCAGCTGCTCTGGACACCCTGTACCAGGCACTGCCCACCCTCCCAGAGCAGAATTTCCTCCAAACCAACATAAAGCTCCTCTCTTTCTGTGAGAGCCCATTGCCCCTTGTCCTGTCCCCCCATGCTCTGAAGCTGTACAATTTCTGAGCAGAGGCTGTTGAGGATGCTCAGGGCTCACCTGGATTTGGGGAATTACTGAGGAAATCAGTTCCTTCAGCACAGGAAGTTTGTCCCTCACTTGGAGCAGTGGGTTTGCTGAAGCTGCTGTGTGCTGATGGAGCCATGGAAGCTGCTCTGTGCCTGGCTGGAGCTGGGCAGGGCTGGGCTATGTGGTTTAGCAATCCTAAACCTTGTGGTCAGGGCTGTCTCAGGAGGATCTGCAGCACMAAGGGGCTGCAGGATGAGTGCAGCTCACGAGGCTGAGGAATGTTTGCAGGCAGATGGAGACAAAAAAACCTTTGGGATGAACACTCTGGAGAAGGCTGCACACCTGGGAGCCACAGTCTTACCCACATTTCTCACCAAACTGATTTTGGCGGAGTGGGGCTTTTCTGTTGCTGCCACTTGGGAGGTGTATTTATTTCCCCCCTTGCCCAAAATAGCCATTTTTAGCTCGAGGAGACAGACTTGGTTGTGGTCAGAAGACAGCACAGTCACTGCACTGTTTTGGAGWGGCTCTGTCACATGGATGCTAATTGCAGAGAGCTCTTGGGACATTCTTTGGGGGATGTTGGTGCTGTGGGGCAGAGGCTGTGCTCACACAGGGGATGATGGGGATGGTTCAGAACTTACTGGGAAMGAGAGAATTTGCCCAAATCTGAGTGAGTGACTTTAAAATCCTCTGCTGAGAGGATCCATTTGTTAGGTTCTTTGCAGCCTGTGCTGTGTGYCCTCCAGGGTGTGTGTAAGTGGTTTTCCTGGCTCCGGACCAGGTTTCTCTCCTGCAGACAAAACAYTGCTTGTCTTGTTGACCTACTCCTCTAAATACGGCACTTGGGAGATCTCCGTTTAAATTTAAAACTTGTGAAAGGGGATTCTCCATCTCCCTCCTGTTAATCATTGCGCTGTCTATTTAATGTTTTCACAGCCTCTGTGACTCCTCTCGTTTCACATGTTGGGAGACAGACTGGCAGCAGCAGTAAGCTGAAACCAGCTTTTATTCAGAAAGGGTTTCAGCGCTGTAAAAGGAGATTTTTTTTTTTTTTTTGCAGCAGAGGCATGTGTGTTTTCTAATTTAAAATGGGTTACATTTCTGTCAAAATAGGATCACGCATTCCATCTGCTCCGCAGTTGTAGCTGTCTGAAGTCTGAGTCTGCTTACAGCTCCGAGGCGCTGGAAAGGGAAAGAATTACCGCAGGGAGTATTTCAGTCCCGGGGTTTATTCGCGGTGCCGAGCGTGACCTTGCCCCGTGCCGGTGCCGGGTGAACGCGAGGTGTTTGTTATTTTAAAGGGCTGTTTGTCTGTCTGCCCGTGCTCGGGGTTCGCACCGTGACTCAGGGCACGGGCACGCCGGGAATGTCCCCGCTGGGTGGCTTTSCTATCGCCCGCCTATCGAGCACTGCCTCATCAGAAAATAGATCGGGCTGATGGCACTGCCTTGTTTGCAGGCTGCTGGGGGGCTGGGGGTCGCTATTTCCCCGCAGCGCTGTCCGTCTGTCCGGCACTCCCCGCAGCTCCGGCAGCGCGGCCGCGGCGCCTCCCGGGGTGATGAAGGCTGAAGATGATGCTGAAGATGGGGAGAACAGCCCGGGGGAGCCGAGCTAAGTGAGGGATGGAGCGGGTGGTGCGGAGCAGCCCTTCCTCACCGTGAGCTCGGATGTGACCGGGTCTGATCATTCCTCACCGTGAGCTCGGATGTGACCGGGTCTGATCATTCCTCACCGTGAGCTCGGATGTGACAGGGACCGATCGCTCCTCGCTGTGAGCTCGGATGTGACAGGGACCGATCGCTCCTGGCCGTGAGCTCGGATGTGACCGGGTCTGACTGATCGCTGCTCCCCGTGAGCTCGGATGTGACAAGGGACTCCTCACTCCTCGTCCTGAGCTCGGATGTGAGCTCGGATGTGACCGGGTCTGATCGCTGCTCCCCGTGAGCTCGGCTGTGACAGGGACCGATCGCTCCTCGCTGTGAGCTCGGATGTGACAGGGTCTGATCTCTCTTCCCTGTGAGCTCGGATGTGAAGTCGGATGTGACAGGGACCGATCACTCCTCGCTGTGAGCTCAGGTGTGAGCTCGGATGTGACCGGGACTCATTGCTCCTCGCCGTGAGCTCGGATGTGACCGGGACCGATCGCTCCTGGCCCTGAGCTCGGATGTGACCGGGACCCATCGCTCCTGGCAGCCCGAGCCACGAGTTCAGCATGATTTGTTGGTTCTCCTGTGCAGCCAGAGACGCAGTAGGTACCRCAGGAGCTCTGGGCTGAGGTTTCCTGTCCTGGCAGTGATTTACAGCTGTGAGCATGTGAAAGCTTGGGTTGTGCAAGTGTGCTGTGGTACTTSTGTGTAATTAGTGAGTGTTGGATCTCCTCAGCGGCTCCTCCTGCGGGGACCTTTCCCTCAATGTGAAATGCGTTTGTTAGATAGATAATTATTTAATCATGGAATGGTTTGGGTTGGAAGGGTTCTTAAAGCTCATCCCATTCCACAACCTGCCATGGCAGGGACACCTCCCACTGTCCCAGGGACACCTCCCACTGTCCCAGGCTGCTCCAAACCCATCCAGCCTGGCCTTGGGCACTGCCAGAGATGCAGGGACAGCCACAGCTGCTGTGCCCACCCTGCCAGGGARCAAYTCCTGYCCMACATCCCATCCATCCCTGCCCTGTGGCAGTGGGGAGCCATTCCCTGGGTCCTGTCCCTCCATCCCCTTCTGAACTTAGCACACCATAGGCTGTGGATACAAGTTACTGAAGTGTTGGTTTTTTAAAGTAATGCTTCTGTTAATCAGAACTTTTATGGAATGGGAGTGAGGACTGGCTGGGGAGGGTGTGGGAGGRTTTTCTGTACATCTGGGTGAGTTGTGCTGGCAGGTACCAGCTGCAGAGGTACAGCCCAGCAATCCCACCCCAGTGTGAGCACCCAAAGTGAGATCTCTGCCCTGCATGGATGGGAAGGCACCAGGAGGATTTAGGGAGCACAGAGCCTTATGCTGTGTATGTCTCTGAGGTGTTTGACAGGAAAAGTTAAGCCTTGCATGAGGAGGTGGCTTTGCAGGGCAGCCTGTCCAAGCTGGGGAGGGACATGGCACTGCTGATGTCACCGGTGCAGTGACTTCTCAGGCCAGGCTGCCTTGGCTTTCAGGCTAATGGATGTGTTAATTGATTGATGAGTCAGTGCTGCACCTCAGCCGGCAGCGCTGCTGCTAATTGCATTAGTGCTCTATTTTTATTACTCCTGTCACTTCTAGCAGGGCTGCATTGGGTTAGCTGCTGCTAAGCCTTCGTGATTACTGTAATCTTGTTTATTGTGGGAAAGCAGAGCAAAGATAATCACCCGCAGTCGTTAGGGCTGGAAGGGCCCTGGAGATGCTCCAGGCCAGCCCCCTGCACGGCAGGGTCACCTGGAGCAGCTGGGCTTGGGATGTCTCAGAGAGACAGAATCCAGCCCTCCCTGGGCAGCTGTTCCAGGGCTCTGCCCCTCTGTGGAAAGAAGTTCTTCCTCGTGTTGAGGTGGAAATTTTGGTATTTGAGTTTCTGGCTGTTGTTTCTTGTCCTGGAATCATCCTCTGACACCCCTTGGAGATATTTGTATGGATTGCTGGGATCCCCTCTGTCTCCTCTGATCCTCCCTTTTACAAATCACTGCAGGTGCAGGTGGTGACAGTGGCTTTTTGGGGTTGTTCTTTTTTGTGTACCCTCTTTTACTTAAACAAGCCCTGGGCTGGGGTTACCTGGTTTAATGTKCTTTATGTTGTGAGGAATTTCTGACCCACAGTAACTTCATGCACCCTCAGGCTGCTCGTGCCTCACCCTTACCAGCAAATTCTTCTGCTGTGCAGGGTTAGATTGSAGTGTTACACTCCYATTTTSAGTATAATACTCCTATTTTSAGTATAATACTCCTTTGGAARCCTCGTTCTYCTGTTTAAAGCTCCTTGRCTATCAAGCCCTCAGTGTCCAGCTGGGATGTGAGGTTTCTGTCACAGAGCAGTTTCCTGAAAAGCCCTGAGCCACTCACAGGGATGGTTTGGCAGGGAAGAGGACAAGCTCTGCATTTTGGGATGGGAGGCTTGGCCTGGGGCCTGAAATGCTAAGTTTGAAGTAAACAAGAGAGGGGTGGGGGGTGAGGGCTGTCTGGGGATGAATGGGTGGTGATCTKTTTATAGCTGACTTTGGGAATTGCAGGCAGTCCAAAACTACCAACTCTGAATKTCTTTCTTGCCTGGAATATCACACTTAGCTGATTTATGACCTGCTGACCTGTCTGGCACAGCCAGACGTCCTGCAGTGTATTTTTAGTGCATCCATTTGCTGTTGGAATATGAAAACCAAACAAACTGAAACAGAACGAGGAAAAGCAAAGAAGTTTGATGCTAGAGGTCTCCTTTAGGACCAGAGGGGGTTAAGCAGGCTGTGCAGGGTCAGTACCAGCAGCAGTGGGACAGGGATGTTGCACAGATCCCTGCAGACATCCCGTGGGCACAGCACTGTTTGTCAGCAGGGTGGTTCTGTGTTTGGTGGCTCCGTGGTGCCCCAGGAGCTCACAGCTCTGCTTTGTGTCCCAGCTGAACCCAGACTGGAGCAAGTACGATGACAGGCTGATGAAGGCAGCTGAGAGGGGYGATGTGGAGAAGGTTTCATCCATCCTGGCCAAGAAGGGGGTCAGTCCCACAAAGCTGGATGTGGAGGGCAGATCTGCGTAAGTGACTTCAGGGCTCTGGGAATGGGGGTGGGGAGCTGCTGGAAATCAGATTCCTGCTGCTCTAGAAGCCTTTTTGAGTGCAGAAATCTGTGTAGCACCTCATCTAAATCTGGCTTCAGTAAGCTGGAATCCAGCTGGCTGCAAAGTCTCAAACAACCTTCACTTCCAAGTGAACATCAGTGGTTAAAGACCTGCTCTTGCCAGGTTTGAATATTAAAGAGAAACTGAAACCACACTGGTGTTTCACCTGGTTCACTGAGCCAGGTAAATAATGATTGTTCCTCARGAAAGCTGCCTTGTTCCTTGAGGCAGTGTTTGCAGAACCCTGAACTGTGGCTGCTGTGCAGAGCTGGCCCCTGTGACACTTCCCTCACACAAAGCTGCTGGCTTTGCCTTTCCTGGCCACCATTGCCATCTGTGTACAAACCAGCTGTGCCTCAGCAAGGTCTTTGCTSTCTTTTTGTAGGTTCCATGTTGTGGCATCAAAGGGGAACCTGGACTGCTTGAACACCATCCTGGTGCACGGGGTTGATATCACAGCCACTGATGCTGCAGGTGGGTTTGCTCACCAGGGACAGCCTGAAAATGCTCTCAGCTGGGTTTCATCCTGGAATAAAGTTAAGCTGAACCACAGGAGAGCTCTTCCTTCTTTCTGTACCTGGGAAAAACCAAATTATTTGTGTGACTTGTTGCTGGTCTTGAGGAAACTGGCTGTGTCATGAAATTCATGAATGCAGAACTTAAGGAATGTGGGTTTGTGCTGCTGTAATTGTGTTTRTAAGGTGCTCTGGTGGGATCAGCATTTCTGGGTGAGAACAGCAGGAGGAGAAGAGTTTTAAATGAACTCAGGGTRAGGATTCAAATGTYTGTGTGCCCAGCTGAGCCTCAGGARCTCAGAGTTCATCTGGGCCTTGCAGGTTTCCATGTGTGACAGCAGAGTTTGTGGGAGGTCTTGTGGAAGGGACACTTAAAAACAGGGGCTAACTTTGAGCTTGTTACCTCAGAATTTAATAGGTTTAATATGAACAAGAGAACTTACAGAGATAACTTGGCCTTCCCTCTTATGGGAGAGTTCATTTATTAAATCCYTGTGTGGAGTCAGATGCAGTGTTTKGGGATTAATTCCACAAATGAACTCTCACCCTTGACTGGAGATTCACCAGGACAGGGAAAGGCAGTGCCAGAGTGAGCTGGGGACAGGAGTGAGCACAGGCAGAGCTGTGGGGACAGGCACACAGGGACTGGGGTGTGTGAAATGCTGCCAGTGTCCATCAGGAATCCACYCAAACCTGAGCTGCTCTCTCTGTTTGCAGGCAGGAACGCCCTGCACTTGGCTGCCAAGTATGGCCATGCTTTGTGCTTGCAGAAGCTCTTGCAGGTACTGAAAATGCACCTTGTCTCTTACACTGAGGGGGAAAAGGGCTTTAAATGCMCTGATTCAGAACTGGGGTGTGTGGTTTCTTTCTTAATCAATCAGATTCTTTTTTAAAAAAATAAGAGTCACGGGGAAAAACCTTTTTATGTTAAATACCAGGTTGGGACTGAAAGAGGGCTAAAATAAAGAGAATAAACTTTTGGTTTTTTAATCTTTTCACAGACTATCAAATCGAGTTGTAGTTTGTGTTTCTTGAAGAAAATGGGGCAGAGTGTCTTTTAAAGMSTGCTGTTCCCTGTCTGAATGCASTTTAGRAACAGYAACACTGGCTGCTCCAGAGCAGTGTTTGCTYCAAAAGCTGGGCATTTATAGCCACAAACTCTCATTAATGAATCAATGTTGGAGGGTTGTCTTGGGTTTGTGTGATGTTTATTTTTTTCCTTCATTTATTCCTGGTCAGTATATGCTCATTTGAATTTTTTTTTGTTTTTATTATTTTTAATGGGTTCTTTTAAACTTTTATTTCTCCATGGCCTATTATCTGTGAAAAGTCTGATGAATTGTGCAATTCCTGTGCACAGCCTTAAATTTGTTTTACACTGTGTGTGTTTGGAGCCCTGAAGTGCACAGACCCAGAGCTCTTTCTTTCATCTGTCACTGTATTTGCAGCTCCAAAGTTGCATATTTTTTACTTAAATAATATTTTATTGYTTTAATTTAAACCTCAAACACCTGAWGTTGTAAGTGCAGTCTGGATTCTGACTGATAACTGGGGTTCTTTGTTTTAACAGTACAACTGTCCAACAGAGAACGTGGATCTCCAGGGAAGGACTGCCCTTCATGATGCAGGTGAAGGGGTTTGCTCTGCTGGTAACTGTAAATGAAGATCTAATTAATGGATTCATTTCCAGATGGGCTGAATTCTTCCTTTTTAATTTTGGTGACTTTAGTAGGAGAGAGTGTTTGATATTGTCATGCATTTGTCCTCAATGTTAATGAACTGAGCAGTCTTAGGGAGCCAGGAGGTCTGAGATGAAATGGAGTAAAATCTTCAAGTAGCAGGAGCAGTAAAATCTTCAAGGATCACGAGCAGAGTTTTAGGGGAGTGCTGAGAGCAGGTTAAGACCCCTTTACTCTGGGTTCTGTGCACCCTCCTTGTGCTGCAGTGTCTGCCACAGGAGGGGCTGATTTATCTCGGGTGGTGCGAGAGCTGAGCCCTGCAGCTTTGCCAGGCTTTAACTGGGCTGTGGGCATTTTGGTGAGGCAGATGCAGCCAGGGATGTGCCTGGAGCCCCTTCTAGGCTGCTTTCCCAGCAGGATCTGCCCTCCCTGCTGAGGGTGAGCTCCCTCCCTGCTGAGGGTGAGCTCCCTCCCTCCCTCTCTCTCCCCAGCCATGTCCGACTGCTCTGCCAGCATCCAGCTGCTCTGCGACCACGGTGCTGCTGTCAACTCCAAGGATGGGGTAAGGGGCTGCCCTCCCCGTGCTGCTCAGCCCCTGCTGGGCTCCCCCTGCCTGCCCTGACCCTGTCCCTGTGTCCCCTGYGTCCCCAGGACGGGAGGACCCCGCTGGTGCTGGCCACCCAGATGTGCCGCCCCGCCGTGTGCCAGCTGCTCATCGACAGGGGGGCTGATGTCAATGCCAGGGACAAGCAGAGCAGGTAAAGGTGGGGGTTTCCTGTGCCTGGAGTTCCTGCAGGGCATGGAAAGGGAAAGCTGCCCCTTGGCAGGGTGAATGTGCTGAGTCTGGGGGAGAGGGGAACCTGGGATTTGGGTCAGAAGTGGATCTGCCAGTTCAACACCACAGATAAACCTGGCCTTTCTTCCTGCTCCTGCTTGCATCCTAAATATTCAATCCAGGCTTGTTCTTGAAGCTGCACTTGGTTGTTWGAAGGTCCAAAACCTTTAGGATCAATGTGCACARTGGGCCATGGCAGAAGTGGTRCTCTGGCAAGGAGTCCTGAGTCCAYTGGAGCTCCCAAGGGACCTTGAGCTGTTTGTTCCTGGGGGTTCTGTTTGCAGCTGCTGCTTTTGCCAGTTATTTCTTGGAGAATCCTCTGTGGCAGGAGGCTGCTGTGGGGCCAAGCCTGGCTGCTCACACTGCACATCCTGCAGTTGGGAACTGTTTGGGGAAGCTCTGCCAGGGCCCCCAGGCACCCCCCTCTCAAACCTTGTGTAAACTCCTTGCCTGGTGTTTGTTGTGTCTGTTGGGATTTGTATCTGGTGGAGGAAACCAAAGCCATGGGAGTTCTCCAAACCCTGGGTGACTTTCAAAGGCAGCAGGTCTGTGCTGGTTTCATGGAGATGCTGTTGTTGTGGTGGGTCTGTTTGCCTTTTCACAAATATTTAAACTTTGCCTGAGTGACTTCTGAAAGCTGTTTCCTGTGTGGGTGGAGGGAAGGTGCCTTGGCTGGGGTTCCTGTGCCCAGAGGTGGATGTGCTGGGCTCTGGGGGTGATGCTCTGGGGGATCCCTGAGCTCTCAGTGCCACCCCTGTCCCCGTGGCAGGACTGCCCTGATGCTGGGCTGTGAGTATGGCTGCAGGGATGCTGTGGAGGTGCTGCTCAGGAACGGGGCTGATGCTGCTCTCACTGATGGCCTKGGCCACGACTGTGCCTACTATGCCAGGATTGGGGACAACATTGACATCCTGGCTTTGATAAAAGCTGCAGTGGAGGACTCCAGCAGAGGTAGGAGGAGCCTTCAGCACCTTCCTTTGGGTGGGGTTGTGTCCCCGTCCCTGTGTCCCCATCCCTGTGTCCCCAGCAGCTGTTTGGGAGGGCAGCTGTGCTCACACAAAGGGCACAAACTGCCTGTTTGGGAGGGGAGGGACAGGTTTTGGGGTTGTGTGGTTCTAGCAAAGCTTYTAAGGGGATTGCAGGCTCTGCTGCCTCGGGGTCTTAACAGCATTGATCATGGGAGTTATTTACCCTTATTTATAGAAACAGCCTTTATTTTATGGAATTATTTTGTGGAAAACCTCGTGGGTGTGTCCATGTTTGATTAGCTGGGGGCGTGGTGAGCTATTTTTTGAAGTGCCCTCCCAGSATGGGAAGGGGGATGGAGTCAGCTGAATGTGGGGCATTGTTGCAGGARTCTGAATGAAATGCCTTTTGTAACTTCCTGCTTTTGTGGTGCTTTTGCAGGAAGGGACAGCATGAGGAGAGGGCAGGCTGAGCAGAAGGTACKTGCTGAGGTGTTGGGGATGGTGGCTGTGGGGCTGAGCTCACGGGTGGCCCCTGTCCCCGTGGGGATTTGGGAGGCTGGGAAGGGCTCAGGGGTGTGAAGGAATGTTCTCCTGCTGCCCTGACAGGTCACCAGCATGTCCCAGAAGTGGGCCCGGGGCTATGGAGCACAGGAGGAGCTCAGAGTGTTGCAGAAGGAGCCCAGCTCTCAGGTGGGTGGGGAGGATGCTGTGCATTCCCACAGGGATCAGYGTGGCACTCAGGACAAGCTGAGCTGCTCAAGTGGGCACTGATGATCCCATCAGCAGAGGTCGTGTGTTGCTGTTTACTTCAAACCTCATTGCATGATGTGGGCTGTGGCAATTATGCAGATGAGCTGTCAACTTTATCAGGAAAAAAAAAAMCTGCACTTTTTTTTGGGTAATAAACAGCTGGAAGTGTCCCTGTCTTAACCTTTCCTACCTCTTAACCTTCTGCCTCTGCTGTAAAATCAGTCACAAATGAAGATTTATTTTTTTTTAACRTTCTCAAGAGATGTAAGTTTGTGTCATGCTAAAAATAATCTGTGTCATGATTGTTCTACTAACCAGCATTAATTTTCCCATCCCATTSCCATTTTCCAAAGGCTGGGCAGGGCTTGGAGCCCTCAGGAGCTGTTCAATCTGTTGGTTCAGAGTCTATACCTTTCCCAATGTGTGTGTAGTGTGGGGAGATCTTTATTATTTTATTTTATTTTTTAATTTCATATGTTACTTTTAAAGGACTTGGAGTTGGAAAACCAGGATTTGAAAGATCGGATGAGGGARGTGCAGGAGGAGCAGAGGATGCTGCTGGACAGAATCAGTGGGCTACAGCTGCAGCTGAGTGAGGTAAACCCACACCTGGCACACCTGGCACACCTGGGACAGGCACCTGGTGCTGCCAGCACAGCACCTGCCATTGGGATGTGGCCTCCATTGCTTTCCTGGGAGTCTCTGCCGTGTGTGGCACTCATTTTGTGCTGGAGGAGCCTTTGGTTTTGTGGTGACACTGAACTGGGAGGAGGCTGAGGCAGTCCCTGACACCCAGAAATGGGAGCAGCACCATTTGTGGCTCTGCCTCCCAGTGCAGCTGAGCCATTCCAGCTCTGCAGTGCTGGAACTGGGAGACTGAAATTCATCCCTCCATTCAATTCAGGTGGTGTGAATTGCCCTGGTGTGGCAGGGCTTTGTCACCAGCTGATTTTTCCAGCTGTTACTGGAAGTGGAAGCACTGAGGGGAAAAAAAAGGCAATTTTTCAATTGGCAAGAAAACAAAGCAAAAGGTTTTCAACAAAAGTTTCTCACCCAAATTTGAAACGTTGATTTAAAAAAAAAAATTCCCTCTCTTTGGAGGTCTAAGCATGACCAGTAGAAACAAAAGAGGATTTTTGTTGGTTTTTTGCTTTGTGGAGGCTGTTTCTTTGTTTTGTTTTTGTAGAGGTACATTAATGCAGCTTCTCCTAAATGCAGGCCATGGATGGAAAGAATATTTCTTAGTGCTGTCACTGGCTTGTCTGAACTCCTGTCTTAAACATTGCCTTCATAAAACAAACTTCTTAAAAGTCACTTCCCCAAASCAGCAAACCTGTGAAAAGCTGTGGKGTGSTGCCCCAGCAGTGTCTGAGCTGGAAACAGGAGAGATTCCAGCTTCCAGAGACATTGCCCTGTCAGACACCCTGAACTCCTGGCAGCACAAACAGAGCAGTGAAGTTGGGTGGGAATGGGCAGGGCAGCATCAGGAGCTGGGGTGGGTTTGTCAGCTGATGAGCTCTGTGTGAGCCCCTTGGACATCATTGAGAAAATGATTGGGGGGGRWTTTTTTGKYWTTTTTGCAGGAGCAAATGTTTGCAGATGATCTTGAGAATGAGGTAGGAAGTGGCACCTGCAGGTGTGACAGGACTGGGGAGCAGGGGAAGCAACTCTCTCTTTTATTTCCTCTGCACTTTTGAATAGATCATTTAAAAGCTGCCCAAAAATGCCAGATGCAGTATCTGCTGCTCTGGGTCAGTGGCTGCAGCTCCACAGCATTTCTGCTACCACAAATAATCCTCATTCCCATGGCTCCTTTGGAGCACACTGAGGATGTTCAGCACACTGACAATATTCAGCATCTCTGCAGTGACTGTCAGTAATGCCAGACTAACAAATGTGAATTAATCAAACAGCAGCAGGTCCTGTTGGTGCCTGTTCTKGACTCATTCTTCCAGACTCCTCCTGTGGAGGAGCAGTCTTGGAGAACTCCAGAAACAAAAAGTGAGGGATTCTTTCGGTGCTGATCTTGGTTGAAGCTCTGYCTAAACTCTTTAAGAAGTTACTTGAGGCCTTACAAACCTGTCCATTCTTGTGGCTTTGGCTATGTGGCACTCCTTCTCTTTCAGAAAGATGAGTTGAAGAAAATCCTGACTACCAAGGAAAAGCAGCAGGAAGAAAGTTTAAGGACTATTGAAGCTCTCAAAGCTAAACTCAAGTATTATGAAGTATGTGGAGTGATTTGAAATGGGATATAGCAATTGATATTTACAGCAGGAAATACTTCAGCATTTTAAATTGCTGAAAGTGTTGAATGGTTATCTCATTGCAAAAGCCTTCCCTGCCCCTTCACCCTCAGTTTAACACAGCAGAAATTTGAAATGAATTTTCAGCTTTGCTTTTGTTTCTTGCTCTTTGTTTTTAGGGTGACTCTGCAGGCTCAGGAGGTAACTTTGGAAACAGTGAGTACAGTGAATTGTTGGAGCTTGCTGTGCATGCTGCAGTGTTAGGATACAGCATAAAAGGGGGGTTTTTGGTCATCTCTTCCTGTGGCTGGTCTGAAATCATGTCCAGCCCTGAGCCCTGTGAGCAGAGCTGTGTTTGTAGGAGCTGCCAGGGCACCACTGCTGCAAATCCCAGCAGTGCCTGGCCTTGGGGACTCTGCTGTGTCCTCTGCTGCCATGAAAACCCAGCTGGGCAGGMTCCATGCTCCCCATGGAGCTGTTCCCAGCCCAGCAGTGGCCCTGCCTGGCTGTGGCAGTGGCAGAGCTGCAGTGCAGCAGCTCTCACTCCCTGCTCACCACCTGGGAATCAGTCCCACTTGTGTCAGCAGCAAACCCCTTCCCACAGCTGGAGCTGCTGCACCCAGCCCAGCTGCAGGCCTGCCTGCTGTGACACAAGGGCTCTTGACAGCCTCGATGGCATTTGGGGAGCTTGGCAGGAGGATTCCAGGGCTGTGCAGAGCAGGGGATGCTCTCCCTGCTGGGCTCACGTGCAGACAGGAGCTGGGCCAGCTGCCAGCCCTGCCCCTGCTGCAGGACCACAACACAGCCTGGCAAAACACTCCTGCCCTCCTCTTAGGGGGGCTGTGGCCAGGCTTCCTGTGGGGATTAATGAAGTGGGAGTTGTTTTAATAACAAGTACTTAAACACCAGCCTTCAGCCTGGTGTGACCCCAGCCACCAGAATAGAGCTGGGCAGGAAAATCAGGGTTCTTGTGATTGTGTTACTGTTTTTAACCAGAGCCTAAACACTGTTTGCTTTGTAAATCCAGGAAAAGAAGATTTATTGCTTAAACAAGGCCAAGCATTTGCAGTGGAATCCCAGGTAATAAATGTTTCACCACAGGAAGGACTCTGAGATGGTCGTGCTGGGAAAGCCAAACGTGTGTTTATTGAGCATTGCTCCTGAGCACACAGTTCTGAGGRATTCTTGCTTTTCCATGTTTATTTTTAACTGTGGGTGCCCTCTAGAGTCCTGTGTGTGACAGGGCTGGAACTRCTGGCTCTGTCCTGAGCTCTCCTAAACGTGTTTGACATTGTCACTCTGTAAACTTGGGGTTCATCTCCATCATGTTTTTCTAATTTAAATTCAGCTGATATCTAAAGATTTCATTTTCCTGCCTGTTCTATAACAATTCCCTGGCAATTGATAACTATCAGCATTTTAAACAACAATTTGGATATAAAGCAGACCCTTGGGGGTGGAATGAGATGGTCTTTAAGGTCCCTTCCAACCCAAACCCTTCTGGAATTCCAAATGACTGCATTCATCTGCTTTCTCAGCAAGAAGGGTTTGTTAACCAYGGCATTCTCTGCTCTGATTCCTTATAAAATTATTTTCACACACTTGAGGGACGGGAGCAATATCCTAATAAATTAAATTTGTTCTAGCAGATGAGTGATTAAATATGAATGCAGAACAGGGGAAGTGGAATTAATGCATTACACCTGCCCCTCTAGGTTCTGAGGGGATGTTGGGAAGGAATTGTTCCCTGGGAGGGGCTGGGATGGAATTCCCAGAGCAGCTGGGGCTGTCCCTGGATCCCTGGAAGTGCCCAAGGCCAGGTTGGACATTGGGGATGGAGCAAGCTGGGATGGTGAGAGGTGTCCATGGCAGTGGTGGGACTGGATGGGCTTTAAGATCCCTTCCAACCCAAACCATTCCATGCTTGGGAAGCAGAAACGTGGAGCTATATTTGAGATTTTTGCTGTTAAAAGCTGAAATGCCTGTTCTCTAACAGGAGCAAGAATAACAGTGTGAAAATGAAAAAAATCTCTTGTACAAGTCATGCTCAGCTCAACTGGATTTTAGACAGTTCCCATATTAAATGAGGGGGATTCCTATGTTAATAAATGAGGGAGATTCCCATGTTAATAAATGAGGGTGGTTCCTATGTTAACAAGTAATTAACACAAGCATTGTTGTGAACTTTCGTTTTTTGTGCCACTTTCCCCTCAGTCCAGGTCCMTGCTGAGGCCCCTGGAGCTCTCCCTGCCCAGCCAGGCACCCAGCTCCGAGAAGGAGGCTTTGAAGAAGGAGCTGGACAGCCTGAGGAGCTGCTTGGGTGCAGCCAAGGAGGAGATCAGCAGGCTGCAGAGGGAGCTGGCCCTGAAGGGCTCCGAGTGCCAGGCCCTGGCGGCCGAGTGCGAGMGGAGCAAGGCGGAGGCGGACGGGCAGATCCGGCAGCTGGAGGATGCTCTGAAGGACGTGCAGAAGAGGATGTTCGACTCYGAGGGCAAGGTGAAGCAGATGCAGAGCCACTTCCTGGCCCTGAAGGACCACCTGAGCCACGAGGCGGCCTCGGGGGGCGGCAAGGTGACCGAGGAGCTCARGGAGCAGCTGCAGGAGATGAAAGCCAAGTACGAGGGGGCCTCTGCTGAGGTGGGCAAGCTGAGGAACCAGATCAGGCAGAATGAGCTGCTGGTGGCTGAGTTCCAGAGGGACGAGGGCAGGCTGCTGGAGGAGAACAAGAGGTTGCAGAAGGAGCTGGTGAAGTTGGAGGTGGAGAGAGATAAAAGGGACAGGAATGTGGCCGAGTTGGAAGGGCAGCTCAGGGACACGGCAGCCAAACTGGCCCAGTCTGTGAGCACTGAGSAGTTTGAGGACATGAAGAGTTTGCTGTCAAACGAGGTGAGTGAGAAAGCAAGGAGACTGGCAGAGGTGGAGGGGGAGAGGGAGAAGCTGCAGGCAGAGGTGGTGCTTTTACAGAGGGAGTCTGAGAGCCAGAGAGCTCAGCTGGCACAGCGTGTGAAGGCAGAGGAGCTGCAGCAAATGAGGAGTGGGTTTGAGCAGAGGGAAGAGGAGCTGGGAAAGGCAATTTCTGAGCTATCACAGAAGGAGGAGGCTCTGCAGAAGGAACTTGAAAGATTGCAGGCTGATAACAAGGTGCTGAAGCAGCAAGTCCAAATGCTAAAAACTGAAATTAAAAGCCAGAATGTGCCTTTAAAAATTCATGAGGAGTTGAAGAAAACAAACGATCTGGCTGTGGGTGACCTGACAAAAAAGCTTTTTGAAATAACAAAGAAGTACAATGAAAGCAAAGCAGAAGCTGAGAAGTTGCTGGCAGAGAAGAACGACTTAMGTGAGAATATCAGCCACTTGCAGGCTGTGTACCTGTCTCCAGAGCAGCACAAGGAAGAGGTGGAAGCTTTAAAATCGAATGGGATGGAGCTTGAAAAGCAGCTTGCTGAGCTTCAGAAGAAATACGAGGAGGAGCAAGGGAAAGTGGGCAAACTGGTGAGTGAGAACACAGCACTGAGGGAGTCCCTGAGGGATCAGTACGTGCTGGCCAGCACCCACGAGGAGGTGAAAACTGTCCTCAACAGCACCCTGGAAAAGACCAATGGGGAGCTGTCAGATCTGAAGGGCAAAATTGGGGAGATAAAGCAAGAGTTCCTGAGGGTAAATGAAGAAAATGGAGCTTTAAAAAACAAGGTGAAACTCTTACAGAACCAATTAAAAACGGAGTACATAAGTTTAAAAGATCACGAAACCACGGTGAATACTTTAAATAAAAGCGTGCAAGAGCTGCAGGAGAGCAATGCTGCCATTAGGGCTGAGCATGAGAGGGGGCAGGAGGAAATCTCCCAGCTGCACGCAGAGATTGAAGCCCAGAAGAAGGAGCTGGACACGATTCAGGAGTGCATCAAGTCCAAATATGCCCCACTGGCCTCCTTGGAGCACAGGGAGCAGAGCTTCGAGGCCACGCTGAAGGAGCTGAGGGCACGGCTGCAGGAGCAGGAGCAGAGGTGCAGGGACAGCCAGCAGGAGCTGCAGAGGTGCAGGGAGGAGAACGAGAAGCTGAGGAGCGGGGTTGTGTCCATCCAGAAGGACCTGCAGCAGAACTACGTGCTGGCAGAGCAGTGCCACGAGCTGGAGCGGCAGTGTGCCCACGGCATGGAGGAGCTCAACCTGCAGCTCAGGGCYCTGCTCAGCAAACACACGGAGCAGGAGSRGCAGCAGGAGCAGCCCCTGGCTCAGCAGATCCCGGCAGGGCAGCTGCAGGCCCTGAGGGAGGCTCTGGCTCGCACGGTGGAGGAGCTGCAGGAAGCCCTGAGCAGGAAGGAGCAGTGCTGTGACAGGGAGAGGCTGCGGGTCAGGGAGCTGCAGCAGGAGCTGGCTGAGCTCAGGGAATCCTCCGTGCCTCGGGGGGAATACACCCAGCTGAAGGAGGTGCTGGAAGGAGAAATCACAGCCACCAAGAGCAGCCTGMAGGAGAAGGAGGCAGAGAGCCAGGCCAGGAGCCAGGAGGTGCTGAGGCTGCAGGAGSAGCTGCGGCTGAGCCAGCRGGCCCTGGCAGAGCTGCAGAGCCAGGAGGTGGTGGCCGTGGCAGAGTTCAGCTCCATGAAGAGTGCCCTGGAGGCCCAGGTGAGCAGCATGGCTGGCCACCTGGCCAGCATRAGCCACAAGTACGAGCAGGCCTGCGAGGAGGCTGTGCAGGCCAGGAGGAGCGAGCTGTCCCTCAAGGATGAGAAGGAGCTGCTGCAGCTCAGGAGCTGCAGCATCGAGCAGGAGATCAAGGACCAGAAGGAAAGGTGTGACAAATCCCTGAGCACCATTATCGACCTGCAGAAGAGGATCCAGGAGTCTGCAAAGCAGGTGGARGCCAAGGACAACAAGGTGAGCTCTGGGGGTTTGTGCTGCTGATGCTCTCAGCTCAGCACTCAGGGACTGGGCTGCAGCTCCTCAGGTGTTCAGCACCACTTTGTGCTGGCCCAAAGCTCAAGTCCTCATTTTTTTTATATTATGCAACGTTTTTCCAGTCCCTTATATGTTCTGTACATTGTGTAGTATTTAAATTCTGTTAAAGCTTCAGACTTCTGGGGATTTCAGCTCCTCCTTCACTGGAGCTGTGTTTGTTGGGCATCTCTGATTTGCCTTCTGAAGGTTCACTGTTCTTCCTAGAAGTTAGACCTGGAATATGCTCAGATCCTCCCTCTTTTCCCAGTCCCTCATGTCACTGCTGTCCTGCAGGGTCAGTGCCTGACACACCCCAGTGCCAGGCAGCACAGCAGGTCAGCAAAGTAAAGCTGGGACAAAGACCCCTCAGTGCTTGACTTGAAGGAATGTCAAAGAGCAGTTTGCAGTGAGACACCCTTCAGTGGTGTTTCCTGTGGGATTTTTTTTTTTTGAAGATAACAGAGCTGCTGAACGACGTGGAGCGCYTGAAGCAGGCTCTCAACGGGCTGTCCCAGCTGACATACACCACTGGGATCCCCTCCAAGAGGCACAGCCAGCAGGTGGAACTGCTCCAGAGCCAAGTGAAAACACTCCAGCAGCAGCTGGCTGTAAGTGCTCACACAAGGTGTTGTCTGACGTGCAGTAGCATTGCTTAATTCCTTGTGTAAACAGGGGAATGTGGATGTGCCTGCTGGGGCAGGGGGTGGGGCTGCAGCCTCACACTTCACAACTGCAGGAGCCATCATTTTGGTGGGGTTTTCCCCCCCTGAGTTGTTGCTTCTCTGTGAATTTTTTTCTGCTTTCCACTTCAGTTTGAGCTGCAACACTTGGGAGCTTTTCCAGATAAAAGGGATGTGAGCAAAGTAGAATGTGCTTATGGGATGCTCTGCTATGATCCTGCCAAGCCCATTTCTGCWKGCAGGCTCAGCTTTACTTACAACCATGTGTTTTTTCTCACCTTGAAAGGGTGAGGTGGTAATTTCTTCATGGAGTTGTTCCTTTGCCTGTAAGCCCTGAGTGTGTTGTTTGTCATGAAGCACTGACAGAGCAGGGGACATGTCCTGAGTGCTGGGGTTTTGTGCTTCTTCCATGGCTTCAGTAAAGCTCTTTATTAAAGCTGTGTCTGAGCAAAGGGAGTTCTCCTGCTCAGATTCACCAATACATCTATCAGGGTGTTTGCAGGGCTGGTTCCTGTATGGCAAAGTGCTCTAAAATGGAGGGGTTTTAACCAAACAGCTGATGCTGGTGATGAGACAAGTGTGCAGGGCCAGGAGTTGGGCTCTKCTGGTCCTTTGCAGCCCAGGATCATCTGTGATTCTGATCTCAGCTCCTGGCTGGCTCTGGCAGCCTCCCAGCCTTTTTTCCTCGATTAATGGTGGGGATAAAACCTCACCCTGGAAATGCAGCTTTGCTAGGCCTGGCAGTGCCCAGAAGCGAGTGCAGGGGGCTGGGAGGGGCAGCAGCAGAGCCTGCAGAGGTGAGGAGCTGAGCTGTGTCCCTGTTGTGTCCCCAGGATGCCAAGAGGCAGCACCAGGAGGTGGTCTCAGTGTACCGCACGCACCTGCTCAGCGCCGTCCAGGTGAGACACAGGGCTCTGCCCCTGCCAGGTGATCCCTGCTGGGGCTGGGGTTGGTGCTGGGAGGGTTTGCAGTGTTTGTGAGCTGTGTTTGTGAGCCGTGTTTGCTCCCCCAGGGCCACATGGATGAAGATGTGCAGGCTGCCCTGCTGCAGATCATCAGGATGAGGCAGGGCCTGGTGTGCTGACGTGCTGCTGCTGCTGGGGCTGTGCCTGGGGCAGTGAGGAGCTCCAGGACCTTGCTGCTGGCACTGAGTTGGTGATAAAGCTGCAGTCACAGCCTCCCAGTACCAMACACCTCCCAAAGCTGAAGCATTTTCTCCTCATAAAACACTAAACCGAGGGCTCTGGCGTTTCAGGCCTGACACTTCCTTTCTCAGATGGATTAAAGGTATAGAACATCTTTYAGAACTGTCAAAATGATGACACAGAGAGCTTAAATTATTTTAATGTCTGATTGACCACTCACTAAAGCAGGGCCTATACCCAGGAGCTCCAGTTGATCCTTGAACTTGAACTCTCGTGGGATGGTTAAAAATAAACTGTGCAGAGGAGCGTGGCTGAGTGTTGTAGCTGTGCATGTCCCTTCATGATTAAGAGAAAGTGGCTCATTTGTCACACTGGCTGAGCAGGATGTGCTGTGACACACACAGGAAGGTGTYTCAGTGTCTCTTGTAACTTGGCTGGCCAAGTTACAGCCTTTATTTAATATATAAGCTGAAGATTTAGTGCCTTTGCTTCTACAAGACTTAAAATAAACCAGGTTTTCCATCCAAACACTGACACTCCCTCCCCTCCYTCCCCCCAAATTGTTCCTGAGTGCTTCARTCCTGGCTCCTGCAGGCTGGAAGAGAGGGGCTGGAGTGGCCTGGTTTGGATTCCAGTCCTGCTGCTGCACAATTCCATTCCTTCCTCAGGGTGGGACTGAGCAGCTCATGGAGGCAAATACTGCATTTTCAAACAGCAGCTCGTGCAAGTCTGAGCTGCAAATGATGTGCTTTAATCTCATTGATGGGGGGAGATGTCAGTAGTGAGGATTAATGGAAGGGGGGTTTTTAATTGCTGCAATCTCCCCRTGAAAACAAGGCTTCATTTTTTAACTGAAGGATGGTTTCCATAAGGAAGTTTTATTAAAAAAAGAAAAAAAAAAAAAACAAACCATGAAATTTGTTACTGCTCAAGGGAAGTCTTTGAAAAATGAGCCTGTTAAGGAATGGGGCTGTTTAAATTGAGCACCAGTGAGTGCTGACCTCAGCCTGCTTTGTAAAAGCCTTTGCTGATAAGCACCAAGGGGGAATGTGGCATCCTGATGCAGAAAAGCCAAACTTCCTCTCCATATTCCTGAAAAATGAGGGCTGAAGTCAGAGTTCCCTGCTTTGTGTTCTTTGGGCTCCCCCAGCTGCCCCTCCAGGCCTTGGGCTCCTTTTTTTACAGCAGAGTTGTGTTTATCCCCCTTTTTTTCTCCCTTTTTGGGCAGAGTCTTGTAGGGTTGGCGAGGCCACGTGGAGGCTGCAGACAGTGATGGATGTGCAGGGCAGTTTTTATATAGAAGTACCCTTAATATATTTCCTAAATCCGTGTCTGTAGTCAAACAGATCTGCTGCTGCTTTCCTTTAGTTTCTTAGAGGACTATTACAGAAAACATCTCAGAGTACAGAGTTACTTTTTAGCCAAATTCTTTTACGATTGCATTACTTGAAACTTAACKGGAGAGGATTTGTTTTGTCCTACTAACTGGCCTGTTTTGATACTGTGTTTCCTTACCCAGGGAGTTCTAGGTATGTTTTTTTCTAAATCTCTCCCCTATTACAACATCAATAAAACGGTTTCTCCTTTTTTTGTGTGTCGTTGTGATCAATTCTTTTTCAGGTCGAGAAATCCCAGCAGGGTTTGAGCTTGGATAGGTGTGGGTTGTGTGAATGCTGGGGAAATGGGGAGGTGTCTCCAGGCTCGTGGGATGAACGAGAGCTCCGGGGAAGGTTCCACATCCGTGGCCAGGAGTGAGGGGAGGAAACGGGAGGTCACCAGCGTGTCAGATGTCACCGGGATGTCAGATGTCACCAGGGTGTCACATGCCACCAGAGAGGCCCCGCTGTCCCCTGGAGCAGCGCATTAACGAGCTAATGGAGCCTGGAGCTGCTGCTGGCAGCTCCCTGCAAAGGGAATTCTGCCTTTTCTGTGCCTGGGAATGCCGGGAAGTCGGGAGCTGACTGCTTTTGTCATCCCGTGCCTGTGCTGCTCTGCCAGCTCAGAAAATTACCTTTTAATAGGAAGGCCATGCACGTAATTGTCACGGCCATTAGGTCGGATGGGTTTTACAGGAAGGGGAAAAGATGTTGAGCGTTTAAGGGCCATTAAAGTGTGCAGGTTCTCATTGGTGGCTGCGGCCGCCGAGGCAGCACCACGCCAGGGGGGATATTTATTTCTGCCTTTGCAGGGAATACGCTGCGAGGGAAAATAGGACATGGAAATGGGCTGGTTTTCCACTCGGTGAACAGCTAGTTTTATTTCATAATAATTAGTTTTACACTTCATTAAGGTTTTGCTTATATACTTTAAGGATGCAGTGGAGAAGATTTAAAAATTCTCAGCAGGGCATCGAGTCACAGTTTGACAATGTAATGAGGAATTTCAGAGGGAGATGGGATRARAATTAGTGTGAGTTCAGAGAYACTCCTGGCTGCCCTTGTCTCACTSTGAARMYGGSTGGAGTTTGGGGTTTGGAAGGTTTGGAATTGTGTCCCAGTGGACAAACAAGTGAGAAGCGCTCTCAGGCCCTGCTGGGAGATCCATCCAGGAGGGATTTTTCCTGCTGCTGTTGGCTCCAGCCCAGCCCAGGCAGCACCTCTGGGTGCTGGGAGGATGTGGGGGATTGGGGGCTCTGGCAGGGGATGGCAGGGAAGGGTTTGGCTGCAGAGTTCAGCTCCTGCAGGGCCTTCAGCAGCTGAATTCAGAGGAGTTCCAGTGTGCACTGTGGAATTCCCAGGGCTGATACCCACGTTTTCCTTGCCTGGAAGGGARTGACCCCATCTCCTCTCCCGGGCTGTCAGCTGCTGCTCTGAGCTGCAGCTCCATGGAGCTGTCAAATTCCCCCCAAATCCGGATCAAGGCAGCTCTGAGTTTGGATCTCAGCTCCTCAGGCTGCCACCCTGGAGCTGCGGGAGGTTTTGGAGGTGCTGTGCTGACTCCTCCGCACASACACGGCGGGGGAGGCTGCTCTGGCACCTTGGCTGCTCCTGCCAAAACCCACGGRAATGCCGTGCCCCTGCTGCTGCGTCTCCTGCAGCCCCAGGCGGTGCCAGCTCTCACCTCCCACTGCTGCTGCGAGGTGAGGAAGCAGAGAAATCGCTGGGCACGGAGGCTGGGGTGGGAGGGAGYGCCTTGGCAGGCAGCAGAGCCCTGCAGGAGGGAGTGGGGAGGGAGGGCAGGAGCTGAGGAAAGGCTGGCACCATTCTCCCAGGGCTTCACCTGGAGACAGGGAAAGGGCACAAAAAGGCAATAATTTGGGCAGTTTGAAGGATCCTGGCAGGCTGCTGCCTTCTTTATCCTCTGCCGAGTGAGGACAGCAGCAGACCCGAGGATGCAAGGAGAGGGCTCTGGGGAGTCCCTGGGGTGCATCCACAGGGAATCCACAGCCAAGGACACAGAGGGCAGGGTTAGATGGGATGGGGGAAGGCACAAAACATTCCCAGGTCACCTCTGCAGGATCTCCAGTGCAACGGATGGGGACTCCAGGGACATTTGGAAGTAAATTACACGGAACAAATAAAGCAATCTGTTCCTAAAGGGCTCCTGTGCCTTTGAGAACACCGACACGGGGCTCTGTTCCCGGGCTGTTTGGGGCCATGTCCCCCGTGTGCTTGGGGCTCTGTTCCTGGTGGTTTTAGGGCTCTGTTCCCGGGGTGTTTGGGGCTCTGTTCCCGGTGTTTTTAGGGTCATGTCCCCTGTGTGTTCAGGCCCTATTCCTGGTGGTTTTAGGGTCATGTCCCCTGTGTGTTTGGGCCTTGTTCCAGGTGGTTTTAGGGTCATGTCCCCCGTGTGTTTGGGCCCCGTTCCAGGTATTTCTGGGCTTGGCATCACTGACAACATTCCTGCCATGGATCACCTGGGTTCAAACCCCTCTGCCTCCAGCAGGCTCCTGTCAGTGCTGGGAGCAGGGGCAGGGGCAGTGACCCCAGGGGCAGAGCAGGTCCCTGCCTGGCGGGAGCAGGGTGAGGACAGACGTGAGGACAGAGGTGAGGACAGAGGTGAGGACGGAGGTCACTGCCCTGGCACGGGGCCTGCCAGGGCAAAGTTGATGTGCCAAGCCCAGGGAATGTGTTTGAACTGGCTCGGGGAGTTTGATCAGCACTTCTGAGCTCCACTTCCAGCATTTCCATCCTGGATCAGTCCCCACACAGCAGGAGGGTGAGGAAACACTGGAAAGGGGTCTCCAGGCTGATCCCTCTCTGGCTGCTGTGTCACAAACAGCTTTGATTTCTACCCTCAGCCCTTTGGGGTGACATTTCCGTGCAGCTTTGGGGTACTCAGGTGCCCATGGTCTCCAGATCCTTTTTTGGGGCCAGGAGGGGCCCGGGGGGCAGGAAGGCTCTGTGGTCTTCTGGGAAAGATAAAAACTAGATGGGGCTAGACCTGGCCTAGCAAAGCTGCTCTGCCTGCTGGGCTGTGGGGAGGGAAGGATCTGGCTCATCCCAGCTCCTGTGRGATCGGGAGCTGCACCTTCCCCTGGTGGTTTCAGAGGTTTTTAATTGCCGTGAACTCCCCAGCTCCTGCCTGCAGGCTCTGCCCCCAAAACACTCCCCAGCAATGTGCTTATCTGCTGTGCTCCCGGCTCGGGCAGGAGCCTCGTGCTCCTGGGGAAACCGAGATGCCCAGGAGGGGTTACAAACGCTGCTCAGGGGTTTTTCCTTGGGCAAGAGAAGGTGTAACGTTACCTTTTGCYGCCTCCCGCTGGATGCCCGGCTAGCTGGATCTTCGCGGGCTCTGACACTTCCCCAACGCAGGAGCCGGCAGCCCTGAGCTGCCCTGCTTCGTTCAGGGTGGCACAGGCTGGTAAAGGCCTGACAAGCGTCCTTAAAAGGACGGGCTGTGGAATCAGCTCAGCTATCCTGAAAAGGACAGCAGTGATTTCAGCTCTGGCAGCTGTGAAATCAGCCCAGGTGTCCTGAAAAGGACAGCGGTGATTTCAGCTCTGAAATCAGCTCAGGTGTCCTGAAAAGGACAGCAGTGATTTCAGCCGTGAAATCAGCCCAGGTGTCCTGAAAAGGACAGCACTGATTCCAGCTCTGGCAGCTGTGAAATCAGCTCAGCTATCCTGAAAAGGACAGCAGTGATTTCAGCTGTGAAATCAGCTCAGCTATCCTGAAAAGGACAGCAGTGATTCCAGCTCTGGCAGCTCTGAAATCAGCTCAGGTGTCCTGAAAAGGACAGCGGTGATTTCAGCTCTGAAATCAGCTCAGCTGTCCTGAAAAGGACAGCGCTGATTTCAGCTCTAAAATCAGCTCAGCTATCCTGAAAAGGACAGCGGTGATTCCAGCTCTGGCAGCTGTGAAATCAGCTCAGGTGTCCTGAAAAGGACAGCAGTGATTTCAGCTGTGAAATCAGCTCAGCTATCCTGAAAAGGACAGCAGTGATTTCAGCTCTGGCAGCTGTGAAATCAGCGCAAGTGTCCTGAAAAGGACAGCAGTGATTTCAGCTCTGAAATCAGCTCAGCTATCCTGAAAAGGACAGCAGTGATTTCAGCTTTGGCAGCTGTGAAATCAGCCCATGTGTCCTGAAAAGGACAGTGGTGATTTCAGCTCTGGCAGCTGTCAGGGAGGCGCTCCCTGAGGAGGCGCTACTCACAGAGCAGATGTTCATCCCACGATGCCTCGAGGCAAAATGCGCCTCAGGCACCACAGCAGCTGCTTTTATAACCTAGCAAAAGGGGTGGAGCATTCAAACGGACCAATCAGGGCGAGAGCTGAAACACTGACCAATCGGGGAGAAGATCAAAAAGCAACCAATCAGAGGGACGGAACAGACAAGGGAGTGACAGAGGAGCCAATAGGAAGCGGGAAAACAGAATACATTAACAGGGGTCATGTAACGGTCACCTGTCACTGTAACGGTCACGGCTTCTAGAAAAGTCCTCGGCTGTCAATCATGTCSGCCATTTTGTTTGCCTCACAGCCATTATTAATACTATCAAAACTATCAAAACATATAAAGCAAATTAATTAAACTTTCTGCTCTCCATGGCAGCACGATCTCTATTGTGTTGGCATCCCCGGCCACCACAGCCTGTGTCAGCTGGACGCCTGAGGGGGCAAAGCGTGGGACACTGAGGGACAGGGGGACACCGGGAATGGCTTCCACTGCCACAGGGCAGGGATGGATCTGGGAAGGRATCGTTCCCTGGGTGCCCAGAGGAGCTGTGGCTGCCCCTGGATCCCTGGGAGTGCCCAGGGATGGCCACTCGGGTGTTGGATGGAGCTTGGAGCATCCTCATCTCTCTGTCTGTGCCTTCTTATGTCCAATCCAAACCTTTCCCTCCAGCTCGAGGCCGTTCCCTCCTCTGTCCCTGTGCATGTGCAGTGCCTCGAAGTGGCACAAAGGGCACGAAAGTGATTTCATTTAAAAACCACCTTTATTTTTCCAGTCCCCCGAACACCTGGACTCCGGAATGTGCCCCGGAATGTGCCGGGGAGCAGGAGCAGCAGCCCCAGCTGGCTCTGTGCTCCCTGCCAGCTCCACCAGGCAGCAAACCACACCAGGCTGTTGGACAGAGCCACAGCGAGGAGATTGGAGCCCAGCCCCGCTCCCCCGGCTCTCCCCGGCTCCCCCCGGCCGTGGTTTGCCGGATCCCTCCCTCGGCAGCTCTGCCCTGATTGCAAACACCACCACGGCTTCATTACAAGCTCCGGCGGCTTCCCCCCGCACTTAACATTCCCTACAAATTGTTTGCTCAACCCTGGCATCTCGCCTCGGAGGGATTGTTGTCATCTGAAGGTTTCAGTCAGCTCTTTGAGCCCTCACGACTGTAAATAAGAGGCTGCTTTCGCAGGAGAGCCGCTCCACCGCGTTTTCCCAGCCTCTCGCAGGGATGGAAGCGCCGGCATCCCTGTCACGCTCGTGGTTAACGAAACCCCGAGCGCTGCCCTGGGAAAACTCATCTGCAGGAATCAGCGAAACGAGCGGCTGGGGTTTTTTTTTGGGTTTTTTTTCGGCACATGTTGCTCGTTTTGCCTTTATTGCAGTGCCGTGGCGGCGCTGGAGCGSTGCCCCGGGGGCTGCGGGTGCGCACCTGGCCCAGCCCGCAGAACCAGCGCTGCCCTTTCATCTCCAGCTCTGATTGGAACCACGGCTTGGCCCCACATCACACACGGCGAGCTGCAAACCATCCCCGCGGCTGGCTCCTGCAGGAAGCCTCGCAAGGCCGAGGGGGGGTTAGCAGTGGGGTTTTTTGGTTTTTTTTCTCTCTTTTTGGAGCTGTTGGATGGAGTTGATGTCCTGGCAGAGGCAGGAAAGCGTTGTGTACAATGTGGTGAGCAGAGCTCGCAAGGCAGCCCGGCCAAGGGCTGTAAATTATGGCTTTAATTTCTTGCTTTATGGGCTCTTGTTGAGTGCGGATCAATAGGAAAAAGGTGCACGGAGCCACCTCTTTTAATTAAAACGCTGCTGGGACGGGGCTGCGGCGAGGAGGGAGAGGAGGGAGAGGAGGAGGTGCCCGGGGCAGCTGCTGCTCCCCAGCGCGGGGTTTGTGTTCCTCCCTTGGCCACTCCCGGCTCTCAGAGGCTGAATCCTGAAGGAGAACCGACCTCAGAAAATGATGGAATACACCCTGAGCTGGAAGGGATCACTGATCCAACCCCCGGCCCTGCTCASACACCCCAAAATCCCACCCTGTGCCTGCTCCTGGAGCCCTGGCAGATCGGGAACGTGAGCAATTCCCGGAGCTGGCTCCGGCCCTGGCCGTGTTTGCCTCTCACATCCCGAGCCAGCTCACCTTGTTTTCCAGAGAGCAAAACCGCAGCGTGTTTCAGTGGAATCTTGTTTGAAAACAGCTCCAATTCCACCTCACCCCGAGCTCGGGACGCTTTCCCCGGGGCGGGATTTTGCCCCGAACAGGTGCAGCAATGTTTTTCTTCCCGAAGAATTTCCAGAGCACATCTCCCATCTGCGCCAGAGCCTCTTTTCCTGCTCACCGCCCTCTGACACGGCCCTAATTAAAGGCAGATATTAAAGCCAAGCCCGGTTTGTGTCCCATCATTCTTGGGAGAACGACCCATCGCGTGAGAGTGTTTGAAGTCTTAGTTAACCTTTAATCATTTGAGGCTGAGTCTGGCTTTGATTTTGCTGCAAGGAAAAAAAATAAAAAGAAGAAGAAAAAGGATATTTTGCAAATTCTTGAGGAAGGAAGCATGCCAATCCTGCGGCATCTCTCATCGTGCTGGGAATGCTGTGCTCGGAATCTCTTTGGTGATAAAGCCCGTGGAATGAAGGCTTTTTCCATTTCCTCGCTTGGGTTCTCTGTTCTGTCCGAGGCACCCGGCACCAGCGCTGCTGAGGGAAACTGCTGCAGCCAGGGATGTGTGTGGGACACTCTGGGTGAGAGGGGTGGCTCCAGGTGAGTCTCAGGTGGGGAATTTCCTCAGAGCTGGGCACTGAGGAACCACCTCCAGGTGTTGGGAGCAGCAGAGCGAGGAACGTCCAACCCCCAGCGCATTCCAGGATGGATGCGGAGCCAGCAGCTCCCGCTGCCTGTTTGTTTTTGCCGGTGGGAGGTGCTGGCTGCCTGACACGGGGCCGGCTCCGGTGCCAGGGAGAGAGGGGAAGAATTCCCCGCTCCCACCCGGCAATGGGAGCTGGGCCTGCCTCCAGCGGCTGGGAACGATCTGCCTGCCACGGAGGGCTTGGAGCAGCGCCTGGAGCTGTTCCCTGCTCGTGCCAGGTGGGCTGGGAGCCGTGTGCCCTCCTCACCCCAGCATCCTCCTCCCCCAAACCCGGCTCTGCAGCCTCCCGACCCCTCCAGCCCCGTGCTGCACTTCCTTCCCACCGCAATTCCCTCCCCAGAGCCCTCCCAGCCGTTCCCTCCTGCAAAGAACGAGGAATGAACTCCCTGAGCTGCGGGAAAAGCCTGAGCACCGCTCAAGTGCTGTCAGCAGGGGCGAGGGAGGGGAAGGTGCTGCCCACCTGCCTCCAGCCAGCGCTGGGAACTCATCCCCTGCTCCAGGAGAGGCTGAGCCCTGCCCCGGGGCAGGTGGAGCTGTCAGCAGGGCAGGGAGCTGCCCGTGGGATGTGCAGCTGCCAGCGAGGCTCAGCGTGGCCCTGCTCTTCTCCCTGGAACGTTTTCATCCTCCCTCCCTTCTCCTGGGCCTGGCCACCTGCACTTTGGGCATGAGAACAGGGTGGTACTGGGCTGGATTTGGGGGCTGAGGCTGAGCAATTCGGGGCTGGAACACCCGGCTGGGAGGGCTCAGCAGGGCCGGGATTCGGGGCTGGAACACCCGGCTGGGAGGGCTGAGCAGAGCCGGGATTCGGGGCTGGGAGCTGCTGCTGCCTCCCAGCGTCCCTCCTTCGGGAGGAATCGCGCTGCCACCTGCAGATGGTGCCAGAGACGGRGACAAAGCTCGGCAGAGCTGCGGAGCCGCTGCTCGGGGGGAATYCGGGCGTGAAGCCGGGAAATGAGGGGAAATGGGGAGGAAATCTGTCCCCAGAGGGGTCACGGCAGATCCCTTTTCCATCCAGGTTGGACCAGGGTCGCCCCTTCCCACCTGAGCCCTTCAGTGATTCTGTGTTTTGGCTGTTCCACGAGCATCTCCCCCGGTTTGGAATAGCCTTGGACACACTTCCATTCATCTCTCATCTTAAAAATTAATCTCGTTAAATTTTAGCCACACGGGTTAAAAATCCTCGCGGAATCCAGGCAGGTTGGGTGGTGCTGGAGCSAGCAGGGCTGTCTGGGCAGCAGCGGCCACCCAGGGCTGAGCCGCTCATCTCTTCATGTCCAGAGGTGTCACCGCGGCTGCTCCTCCTGCTGTCACCGGCACCGGGAGCTGCTCAGAGCCGGGGCCAGCCCCAGGTCCTGAGAAAAGCAATCCCTGCTGTTTCCAGCCCCAGATCCTGAGGAAAGCAATCCCTGCTGTTTCCAGCCCCAGCCTGGTGCTGTACCGGGACCAGAGCCCCTGCTCAGCCTCTCGGGAAGCGTTAATTGGGGTCTTTAATTGGGATTGCTGGGCTGTGCCTTCCTCTTCTGAGAGGGGGGCAGCCTCCTGCAGTGTCCCCAGGGATTCCCAGGAGCTGGCCCCAGCTTTGGCACTGGGGGAACTGGTCCTGGTGGGGCCCAGGGAGCCCCGAGAGCCCCCGGGCTCTGCTGCTGCCAGAGTGGGGCTGCTGGAGCAGGGCTGSCTCTGCTCTGCTCTGCTCTGCTCTGGGTGTGATTTATTCCCGTGGTTCCCGAATGGGGCAGCTCGGGGGGTTGGCATTCGCCGTTTGGAGTTTGGGCTGTGTTTCCTGGGAGGTGAGAACTTTACAGGGGGCAGTAAATGAGCACATGTGGCTGAGCCACGGCTGCGAGCCCATCTGGGCCTGCCCTGCCTCCTCCGAGCAGCGCAGGCAGCAGAGGGAGCTGCCCCGGCAGAAGCGCTGCAGGTTGACCCTTTTCCCTCCCCTGCCAGAGCTGTTACCTTTTTAGGATCAAAGCTTTTCACATTTGGTCGCTGTTCTCGAAGGAGCCCGAGCGTTTCCAGTGCAGCCCTGAGTGATTCTGGCTCTGCTCCTGCCACCCAGCCCCGCTCTGCTCTGCGAGCTGCTCCTTGAAACTGGAGTTTACAAAAATAAACCCCAGATTAAAGCCAGTGCAGCTGCCCCGAGGTTTAAATCGATGCCGGTATGATGTGCTGCCAAAGAGAGAATTACTCAGGAGTGTGGATTAGAGCTGTTTGTCTCCGGGAAGACCTGGGCTTCAAAGCCAGGGAATTTTCCCAGCTCTGGCTGGTGCATCTTCAGACACGAGGCTCTGGTGCCCTGCTCCGTGGGCACAGCCTGTCAGCGCTCTCGTTTTTATCTCAGCTGCTTCATCTCCTTTCTTCTCCTTCATCTCTTTCTTCCTGTCTGCTTTGGAATTCTCCCATGCTCCTGCTTTGGCTGGAATTTGCTGGCCAGGGCTGCCCTCCAGCCTTCCCGGTGCTGCCTCTCACCAGCTGTAAAAACTTCAAGGCTTTAAAAAATATTTTTCTTCCTGTTGGGAGAGAGGTTCCTTTTTTTTTATTATTTTTATTTTATTTTTTCCTGTCGTGTTTGCTGGTTGTGCACAGCCCAGCTCTGCTGCTGAGGGTCCCCGTGCTGGGGGAGCTTTGGGAAGGGCAGGTTTGGGAAGGGCAGGTTTGGGAAGGGCAGGTTCTGGTGTCTGTGCTCCTGTGCCCTGGGGAAAGCTGAGGGATCAGGGCTCAGAGCAAGGCTGGGGCTCAGCAAAGCCGAGCTTTGCCCTGCCCTTGTTCGGCTCCTGCAGCTCTGTGTGGGGGTCTGGGGCCCTGCCCTGGGGCTCAGCCCCGTGGGGATCCCCTTTGGGCCCATCCCAAGGGAATTCCGGGTGTCTGGCTGCAGGAAGGGGAGGCCTGAGGGTGCCAACACCACCTGAGTGAGTCCTGCTCAGCTCTGAGCCCAAATCCTGCAGCTCCCAGACACCTGAGTGAGCCCAGCTCTGAGCCCAAATCCTGCAGCTCCCAGGTACCTGAGTGAGTCCTGCTCCTCCCCAGCTCCAAACCCAAATCCTGCAGCCGCAGCCGCCCCGTGTGCCCCTGTGTCAGGGCACAGTTTGTCCTGCAGGCGCTCTGTAACCCCGGCGCTTGCAGCCAAAGCTCCCCGAGCTGGGATCGCTGTGCAGCGAGTTAAGCCTTGCCTTGGGTGTGCTTAGGCCGAGCTTTGGCCGTGGGCTGTCCCCACCCTGGGGGGCTCTCAGAGCGATGGAAGGATATAAATGCGGGGGCTCTGTGGGGCTGCAGAGAGCCCGGGCTGTGCGGGGTGTGCGGGGCAGGAGCTGCCCCAGCCTGGCCAGGGGGAGCAGGGTGAGGTGCTGAGAACACCCTGAGCCTTCCTGCAGGGCTGATGGAGGCGGCTCGGGATGTTCTGATGGATTCRGGCTTTATTTATTAATGTTCCATTTCTGGCTTGTTTGTCCATCTCCTTAACAAGGTCACGGCTGTAAAACAGAAATAGCATCCACGAGGGATCTCAGCCTCCCCTATTAAACCTCCTGGAAAGAAACACAGGCTGGGTTTTTACAAATAAAAACCCGGCTCGGCACGGGGGAAGGGTGAGCCGCCAGATTTCCCCTCTGAAGAGCAAATTTCTTCCAAAAAAAAAAAAAAAGAAAAAAAGAAAAAAAAAAGGACCTGCTTCCTCATGCGTCGAGACCCCAGGATGGTTTAATTTCGGTGTCAGCGCTAATTGATTGGAAGCAACAATTTTGCCAGACAAAGCTGTAAATTAGTTTCAAATGGGGGAACCGGGCCACCCACTGCCCAGCTATCGAATTGCAGTAACAACATTAAACACGGAGCAAACCATAACCCGGGGAAGGAAAACCCAAGTGAAACCAGATTTGCACTCGTTGCCTTTCCCYGGCAAAGTGGAACCAGATGCTTTGCGGCTTTGATAATAAGCGAGGCCGCTTCTTCCCGAGGCAGCCCGGGCTGAGCCTCGCACAAAGGGATGGGCTGAGAGGAAAACCCTCCCAGGCAGGAGTTCTGCCTCCGGAGACCACCGGCATGTAAACCCCTCCCAACCCAAACATTACCCAAATTGGCTTCCTAATTGCAGCCGAGCCTCTCTCGCTGGGACGGCCCCTCTCATCGCCTGCCGCGGGATTCCAGCGCCGCTCGCACAGCTTCCAGGCGCACATGCAAATCTGCTCCTTCTCCTGCAGATCCCTCCTTGTTCTCCCGCAGATCCCGGCTCCTTCTCCTGCAGATCCCTCCTTGTTCTCCCGCAGATCCCGGCTCCTTCTTCTGCAGATCCCTGCTCCTTCTCCTGCAAAACCCTCCTTGTTCTCCCTCAGATCCCTGCTCGTTCTCTTGCAGATCCCTCCTTGTTCTCCTGCAGATCTCTCCTTGTTCTCCCTCAGATCCCTCCTTGTTCTCCTGCAGATCTCTCCTTGTTCTCCCTCAGATCCCTGCTCCTTCTCCCTCAGATCCCTGCTCGTTCTCCCTCAGGGCCAGGCCGTGCCCAGGAGCAGAGTCTGGGTCTGGGCAGAGGTGAGGGCGGTTCCCCAGAGCCTGCACCCCCCTGCAGCCAGGCCTTGGCACTGTCACAGCATCCCAGAGTCAGCCAGGCTGGAAAATTCCCCCAGACCACCGAGCACAGGAAGGTTCATCCCAGCAGGGAAAGGCTCCTTGCTCCGGGCTGGGGTCTCCTCACGGCCACAGCGGCTCTGGAATGTGGAGGGGGATGCTGAGGGAAAAGTTTTCTGCCTTTCAGGTTGTGAAATATCGCTTTTTCCCAAGCCAAGGCTCCCCAGAGCAGCCCAGGGAATTGGCTTGGCAGAGGAGATTGCCCACGCTGGGGAGGAGCAGGTCGGTGCTGGAGCACGAACAAGGAGCTGCTGTGGCAGCGTTTGGGAAGCCGTGGGTCCGGGGAGGGGGAGCTGCCCGCTTGGATGAGGGCTCCGGAAAACCATCAACAAATAATTGCCGYTTCCTCCGGGCCTGGCGGTGAGGAGGGAGCTGTGAAACCGCCGGAACGGCCCGGCCCGGCCCCCGGAGCCAKCCCTGCCGCCTCTCCCGGGGCTGCCCCGGCCGCAGACACCGAACCTGACCCCAAACCCGGCACAGGAGGAGGGCGGGGAGCGCTGCAAGCCCTGCCCCCGTGTCTGTGCTGCTCCCACAGCCTTCAGACAGGGGAGAACCGTGCTCCTGCCTGGCTCTGCCGGGCTCCCGGAGCTGGGCTCTGCCCTGCCTCTGCTCCTGCTCGAGGGAGCAAGGGCAGGACACGGCTTTGGGGGCTCTGTGAGCCCTGAGCGAGCTTGGGCTGCCCCCTGAGCCAGGGCAAACTTGGGGAAAATTCACCGAAAGGGAAGGAACACCGGGACAGGCTGCCCAGGGCAGTGCCAGAGCCCCCATCCCTGCGGGGACTTCACAGCCCCGTGCATGTGACACTTGGGGACGTGGATTAGCGGTGGCCTTGGGGGAACAGCTGGGTTTGATCTTAGCGAGGTTCCCGAGCGAAATGATTCCAAAAAGGGGCAGGGCTGTCCAGGCGAAGCCTCCTGGCCTCTGTCCCCACACGGGGACAGCTCGGGGTCGCCTGGCTGGAGGTGCCCTGCATCCCACCCGGACAATGTCCCACATCCCACCCGGACAATGTCCCACATCCCACCCGGACTGTGCCCCACATCCCACATGGACGGTGTCCCACATCCCACCTGGACCGTGCCCCACATCCCACCCGGACAATGTCCCACATCCCACCCGGACAATGTCCCACATCCCACCTGGACTGCGCCCCACATCCCACCCGGACAATGTCCCACATCCCACCCGGACAATGCCCCCCATCCCACCCGGATCCCACCCTGGGAAAAGCCAGGGCCGAGCGCTCCGGGGCTGTTGCTGCCTTTCCCCCGCTCCTCCGGCGCAGCGCTTGTGAAACACGGCGTGACACAGCCTCGGAGACGCGCAGGAAATTCCCACCGGGAATCGCAGAACACCCCGCGGTCCTTGAACTTGTGAGGACTCGCAGCTCTCATTATGCGTGCGGCATCTTTTCCCCCCGGGGTGCCGATGGAATTACAATGCCGGGTTCTCCCGGGCTAATCGCTGTTTGGAACAACAAGATTGATTGCTTTCTGCTGTAATTATTTGCAGATCACTGGGACTCCGCCGAGTGCTCTAGGTGACACAAACCGCAGTTTAGCGCGCTGGCATTTGCCCATCTCGGGGATTTTTCCAGCTTAGCCAGCAGCAGGGCTGTGGGAAAGGAGGAGCGCAAACATCCCCGTCCTGCGCTGACCCTCCCGGCGCACCCGCATTAATTCCGCATTAATGGGGCGCTCTGGGGAGCAGACGGGGCGTCTCGTCCCTGTCCCCATCCCTTTCTCATTAACCCGCTTCARTTGCAGCACTTGACACTTTCTGGCTGTTAATTTGCAGCTCCAAAGCGGCGGCGGATCCGGATTTGTGCGACAGCGACAAGCGGGCCCGGGGCTGGCCCGGGGGCGGCTCCTGCGGCCCGGGGGGAGCCCGGGGGGGGCTCAGGGCGCTGCTCCGGCTCTGCTGACCTGGAAATTCCGGCTCTGGAGCCGCGCTGCGACATCCCAACCTCCCCGATCTCAGCCTCCCGCAAAGGTCACGGAATCCGCAGCGACTTTTTACAGCTCGGGCCGCTGCAGGGCTGGGGAGAGCTTGTGCTTGTCGCCTCTCATTCGGCACAGCCGAGCCGAGCTGCTCGCACCGAAACAGCTCCGGGCTGCGGCTCGGGGAGGGCTTGGCCGAGTGACCGAGTTCCCCCCAGCGCCTCCCATCGCTCCCGGCTGCGCTGGGCTGTCCCTCGGCTCCACCTCACCTGKCCCAGGTGGGAGGTGCCCACAGCCACCTCGGCCACCGCGCTGAGGATTGTTTTTTGTGCTGAGGAGACAAACGAGCTGTAGAGAAACGCACGTCTGCTCCATMATTCCAATTAAAGCGCAGCTTGGTGCTGATTAGATCTAGAAGTTACATCAAGAAAAGGGGAAAAAATGTAAATAAGCAGAATTATTCCCCCCCCTTCCCTCCCCCACCCCCATCCCTTCGGCAGATGGAGCCGCGCTGATTAGCTTATCTGATCTCCCGAGAGAGAACAAATTGGTGGTGGGAAGCGCTTTGTGGGTTCTCACTCGGCTCGGGCTGGGGGATGGCGGCGGTGACGCCGCGTTTGTCCCCCGCACGCTGAGCCGGCGGCCGGGGCGGCCTGGCCCCTGTCCCCTCACTGTCCT
>CADDXX010001031.1:46976-65900 GCA_902810485.1 Alauda arvensis | reverse complement strand
CACAGGAGCTGCTCGCAATCCTGCAATTGGCTGAGATCCTAAAATCCCACCCAGGGCCACCCCTGCCATGGCAGGGACACCTCCCTCTGTCCCAGGGACACCTCCCACTGTCCCAGGCTGCTCCCAGCCCCAGTATCCAACCTGGCCTCGGACATTGCAGGGATCCAGGGGCAGCCCCAGCTGCTCTGGGCACTCAGGGCCTCCCCATGGCCTCCYCTGACTATGGATTGGCAGGATTAAAATGTAAGAAATCAGCTCTCCTTTGAAAGAAATACTAATTTTTTAAAAMGTCTTTATTCCCGATGCTCTTCCTCGGAGCCCTTGATACTTGTTAAAAGCACCTTGGGTGTGGATTTTAACAATAACACCGCAGATGAGTCCCTGTTTCTTCCTGAGCGCTYTGAATGGCACTCGGGGAGCCCAGAAGAAGAGGCTGTTGATTGATACATTATTCCCGGGCTTGAATCCTTGATTTCTGTAAATCCCTTCCTCCCCTGCAGAGGAGTGAGGGGGGCATGGGGCAGCCCCTACCTGCTGATCCCACGGCTTGGGCTTGGTTTGCAGCTCAGAATGCAAAATTAATGAGGGGCAGCGGGGCCCCTGTGTCCCTCCCCATTCCAGCCCCCAGCTTCAGGGTGGCTTTGCAGCGATTCCTTCCCTGCAAAGGAAGCTCTGGTTTTTGAAGCGCTGCTCTTTTCCTTCCCTCCCCTCTTAGGGAAGAGGGGCCGTGCTGGAAGGCTCGGCGGATGCTCCCAGGAAAGGGGGGATCTGTCACCTCCCCAGCGCTGCTCCCGCCCCTGATCCTCCATCTGAACCAGAGCAGCGGCTCCCAGCGCCTCCCGGGCTGCGGGAAGGGCTGTGTGAGATGGGAGGATACAGGGAAGTGTCTGCGAGGGATCACAGCTTATCAGGGACAGGAATCAGCTCCCCGGCCGGGGACGTGCCTTGATGTGAGGTCACGGAGCGCGACCTTSCCCCAGGCTCCCGTCCCTGCGCCGGCAGAGCAGAGCACTGGGGGATGGGATGGGGAAGGGATGGCACCAGGAGTGTCAGGGAGGCAGAGCTGGCAGTGCTCCGTGTGCTTCCTCAGCCACACGCCTCCTCCTCCTCCTCCTCCTCCTCCTCGCCACGGCTGCCAGCTGTGTCCTGCTGGACCCTGTGCACGCTCCAGGCACGTGTGGGTGGAAGTGTGAGCTTGTCCCCGTGTCAGGTGAGGTTATTTTGGGCTGAAAGGAGCCCGGGGGTGTGACCTGGGTGTCCCTGAGGGCTCTGTTTGGGACAATCAGCAGGGATGTGCCATCACACTCCACCTCGGACCTCTGCACGTCCCCTCCCGTGGCTCTGGGGRCACAAGGACCTGCGGTGCCACCTCCAGCAGGCTCAGCTGGGTCCCACTAACCCCGGGCTGCAGGGTGGGGAGCTGGGGGCTTGATTGAAGGAGGCAAAGTGCAGTTCCCATCCCGAATTCCCAGCACTCCTGCTGTGCTGCCCCGGCTGGCTGAGGAGCTCCCCACTGCCCCAGATCCCTGGGAGAGAAAACCAGCCCGGAGCACTGGTGGTTTTCCTCCCTTCTCACATCCCGGGAGAGGTTTGTCTGCACACCGCGCCTGATTGAAGTGGACTTTTATCTTCCTGCTGATTTCCCTGTCTCCAACCCCCTCGGTAAACCTCACTGAAAAAACCTCGAGCCGTGAAACCCCAAATCCAGCCCCGCCCCGGGAGCCTGGGTGGCACCGCAGGGGCACGGGGATGCCTGGGGGTGGGAACAGCCTGGCAGCACCCCCGTGGGTGCTGGGGGCACCTCGGGCTGCCCTCCCCACAGCTCCGCAGCCCCTCGGGGCAGAGCCGCGCTCCCCGGCGGTGCCGCTTGCGCAAGGCTCCCCCCTCCCCGTAACAAATTGCAGCCTCCCGCCCCAAACGCATGGGAACACACCCAAACACATCCCGACACATGTTCCTGCCTGATCCTGCCCGCCGGGGCCGGCGCCGTGCCCGGCCCTCGTGGGAGCCTGGCCCGGCAGAGGCTGTGGGAAGCTGCCCCTGGATGTTGGCGTGGCCGCCGAGGCTCTGCCCCGTGCTCCTGCACCCGCGRCTGTTCTCTGCCGGGATTTACAGCGTGCATGTGAAAGCCAGCCTCGCTCGGGCTGGATTGGGTTGTGGATTGGAGGAACAAAGGGCTCGGGGGCGCTGAGGGCCGTGGTGAATTCAAACCTGTGCTGGGGTGGGGCCAGGGGTGATCTTTGCCTGCTYTGCTGCGCATTTCCACAGTGCCACCCCCTCCTGCAGGTGCCAGGTGCCCCCACACCCCTCAGTCCTGGGTTTTGGACTGAAAACTGGAGTAGGACCCTCCTGTGCCCACGAGCTGCCCGGTGGGATTTGGGATTATGGCAGAGCCGGGGGCTGTGCTGTGCTGGGAAGCTTTGGGAGAGACCGGCTCGGGGAGCTCTTGGAAAAAAAGGCGGCAACAAAGCAGCTCCTCGGCAATTCTGAGACTCCGAGGGAAGGAGATTTAAATACTGCCAGGAGGCTGTGCCCACATGAAGGGAAACAAACCCAGTTTTCCATGTGCTTTGGTCCAAAGAGCAGCGAGCATCCAGCACAGACCCCCTTTGCTGCAGGAGGACGTCTTCGACGAGGGTGGTTTGACTTCAGAGGCGTACGCACAAGAATGAGGAATATTTCCCATTATTAAATCCAGTTTTATTTGCTTACAGCTTCACAGTTAGCTCGGGGGGCGGGGGAAAAAAAAGCTTTCTGTGGGCAGCGTCTGCTTTAGGTTGAAACTTTGTATTTGGGAAGTTTTGGCGCAAACAACCCGACCACATCAGAGGGCGCCGGGAGGGAAGCAGTCTGCTTTGACATGCTGAGAAAGCCCCATGAAAGGCACGCAGGAGCCCCCGGCACGCTGGGCTGCGGGGCTGGAGCAGCACCGGGCTGTGCTGGGATCCCGGAGCTCCAGCCCCACTCCGGCCCCGTGTTTGGTGCTGCTGGGGCTGGGCAGATCCCGGGCTGGGCATTCCCGGTGTGGCATCGCCCTTCAGTGTCCTGGGGGGACAGCCAGGGTGTGTCCGTGTCCCTCAGGGGGTGTCAGAGTCCCCGTGTGGGTACCWGGGGGTGCTGGCCCTGCCCTGCTGGGGCACAGAGGGGTTGGCGTGGCTGTGCCACAGGAGAAGGGCTGGGCCTTGCTTTGTTTGTGCTGTGTCCCGCTTTTCAGGGGTGGAAAAGGAGATTTCTTGGGCTCTCCCACCCGGCTGTGGCTCCATCACCCTGCARAACATCCCCCTGGGCCTGGGGAACAGCAAGAGCCACCTGAGCTGAAAGAGGAAAGAGCAGGGCCTCCCTTGGGGTCAGCAGCAGCACACACCAGGCTCTGCCAGCACTGCTGCCCCTGCTGCTGGGCAGGGCTTTGGTGGCTTCCATCCTCTGCCCTGGGGGCCTTGGGGACCCTGCCACAGCCTCCTGTGAGCTGGGGGAACCCTGCTGGCCACAGCTCCAGGTCCCTGGGAATGAATCCCTGAGGGAGCTGCTGGCCAAGGGATCCCGGGGTCTGCAGGGGTTTGCACTTCCCAGCTGCAGATACCTGTTGGGGATCCTTGGGCTGCAGCTAAAGGTGAGCACATCACTGATATTGGGCTCGTTTCATCACTGCCAAATTCCCCTCCCTCCCTCTGTAGCAGGCAAAAATAATTATCCATTAAAGCTGGGCTGTGTCCTCCCATCTGTGTGTGAGAAGTGGCACTGGTGTCCATCCGAGGGGCTCCTGCCACGAGGAGCCAGTGCTGTGATTTGTATGGAAATCCAGCAGGGTTATTAAGCAGGGAGCAGTGAATTTATTCTGGTCATTTATTATTGATAGGTAACATGACACTTTTTTAATAATGTTCTCTGATCCTGCTGCAGCTCAGCAGGGAGGGGCTGCAGCTGGAGCTCCGGGGAAAGCAAATCTCCTTGCCACGTTTCTGCGACGTGCTGGAGCAGCTGAGAGCCTGACTGAGCCCTGGGCTTCCCTGGGCTGCCCAGGAGCAGGGGGCAGCTGGCACAGAGCGTGCTGGGCACGGAATCAGGAAATCCTGGAATGCTTTGGGTGGGAAAGGACCTTGAATCCCACCCTGTCCCACCTCCTGCCCTGGGCAGGAACACCTTCCACTATCCCGGGTTGCTCCGAGCCTTGTCCAGCCTTGGAGAAGGAAATGATCCTCAGCACATCCCAGGAAACTCCTGGATGGAAACTGCTGAAGCCCCGGCGGGGAACCAGGGCTGTGAAACGCCCCTTTCCCCGTCCCCTGGCACCGAGTGTGACCCCGGGGCTCTGCAGGAGCTTCCCGGAGCCCGGAGCTCCCGGAGCCAGCCCTGGCCCGGCCGAGCCGCGCTTTGTCCGGGAGCAGCCGCCGAACCCGGCCCGGGTCTCGCTTGGCCGAGGGGCCGTGGCTGCCCCGGGGCACGGGGAGGAGGAGCAGCCCCCGCACAAAGCCCCCAGCCCTGCCCGAGCTGCACTAATCAACTCCTTCATCCTCCTAATGAGCCCTGGCCGGCCCGAAGGGAGCCCCGGGCCCTGCAGAGCTCAGAGCCGGGCTTGGCTGCCCCGCCGGGCATCCCCGGGGCACCGGGCTGGCACCGGGATGGCACCGGGATGGCCCCGGGATGGCACCGGGATGGTTCCCAGGCACGGACGAGGCTCTGGCAGGATCCCACGGAGGGATTGGCCTCGCCTCCCCCTGGGTGGCTGCTCTGCCATTGTCCCTGTGAGCGAGGCACGGCCCCCATCTGCTGCCCATCCCCTGTCCCTGGGGCTGGGCTGGGACCCTGCGGCTCTGCGGGGACCCCAAACCGGAGTCCTGCTGGGCACGGGGGATCTGTGGGGTGCAGGGAGTTCTGTGGGGTACAGGGGGTTCTGTGGGGTGCAGGGGATCCTGCTGGGATGGAGGTGATCCTATTGGGATGGAGGTGATCCTGTTGGGATGGAGGTGATGCTGTTAGGGGTGCAGGTGATCCTGTCAGGGTTCAGGTGATCCTATTGGGATGGAGGTGATGCTGTTAGGGGTGCAGGTGATCCTGTCAGAGTTCAGGTGATCCTATTGGGATGCAGGGGCCCGCTGCAGTACAGGGAGCTCCGACACCCGCAGATCCTCACCCCAACCTCCTCCCCATGAGCCGTGCCAGAGCCCAGCCCTGCTCCCTGCACCCCTGGCCAGGTGCCCCACAGGTGTGTGCTTTGGGGGCAGAGCAGGGACCCCCCAGGACTCTCCTGGCTGTTTATCCCGAGCCRGAGCTGCCGAGCAGCTGCCGCGGAGTTTGCTCAGGGTTATGATGCACACAGGGCTGGAAATGAAAGGGAATATTTTGCCTTTGAAAAGGAGAGGAATCCTGTCTGCTCTGTTAAATTCAGAGACCTGGATGTGGAAGAAAAAAAAAACCACCAAAAAACCCCGCGTGTGGGTGTGATGAAAAGCTTCCCAGGAGTTCACGCCGTGTAATTGGGCTGGGAAGCTCTCCCTGGGTGTGAAATSTGGGAGCCGGGCACGGGAGGGACACACGAGGGGAGGGGACACCAGCGACACAGCCCGGGCTGGCGTTTGAGCAGCGCCTGCAAATCCCAGGACGGGCCATTAGGAATTAAAGGGATGCTGTTAATCCGGGTTGGAAATAAAACAGGACACACACTCGGCTCGTCTGCTTGGTCCGGCCTGCTGCTGGTGTCAGCTTCAATTGGAATAAACAAGCGTTGCCGGGCTGCTGCGGGCTCCGGGAAGGCAGAGCAGGGCTGGGAGCGTGAGGCTCCCACACGAGAAGCACTTGCCCAATTCCTGCTCATTTTTAAAGACGGGCGGTTGTGAAAGCGAGAGGGTACTCAGGGGTGCTCATTACCACTTCTGCCTTGCGAGTTTTCCTCCAGCGCCCATAAAAAAAACCCTCTGCTCGCCCTCACCAGAGACTCCACATCAAATATTCAAGGCAGATTACACCCAGAGCCACACAGGAGGAGGGGGGAGGGAAGAGAAAAAAAAAACAAAAACCCTCTAAACTGTTCGGTTGCTTTAATAAAGGAGCCAAAAAGGTTAAGAAAGAGAAAGGCGGGCGGGAGGGAGGGGAGAGGCTCCGTGCTCCTCCCGGGGCAGCGCTGCCGGCTGCCAGTGCCAGCCCAGCCCGGGTTTTGAAGTGGGTGCTGCTCCTGCCGAGCCAACTCGGGGCACAGGTTGGATSCCCCGGGCCAGGAGCAGAACCCCGGGCGGGCAGAGCCGCACGTGGCTGCTCCAGCGGCGCTGCTCTGGGTGAAACACCCATGGGTGCTCGGTGTTCGTGCCCCGGAGCGCTCGGCAGCCCCTCGGACAGGGGYTGGTTCGCTCTGGGTCTGCACAGAGGCAGCTCGGCTGCTCGGGGGAGGTTTCGGGTGGGAAAAGGCTGGATTTGAGTGTCTGGGAGTGTCCAGCCTGGCTGTGAGTGTCCAGCTGAGCTGGGAGTGCCCAGCCAGGCTGAGGGTGTCCGGCTGGGATGGAGCAGAGCCAGCCTCTCTGCTGGCAGGGATGTGGCTCTCCCCGAGCAGCCCAGGGTTTATTCCGGTGCTGCGGTGCCCCGGTGAAACATCCCAAAGCYGCCAGGGCTCCCGGCAGCATGGTTTTGCTCCGCAGATAACATCTCCCCCCAAAACACGCTTTGCTCTCTGTCTCTCATGTTTTTCTACCACCTAATTACTTTTCTCCTGCTAATTGCGCTGCCGAGCAGAGCGCTGGCTCGGGGGGGAGGAGGAGGTGCGGTGAGCCCCGGGGCTGTTTTTGGGGAGCTGTGCCATGCTGGCTGCTGGCAGCGGGCCGTGCCCGGGGCTCCGGGGGCTCTGCCGAGCCCGGGCTGTGTGAGCAGCCTGCAGCASGCGTGTGTGGTCCCTGAGCCCTGCCCACAGCCCCCGGCTGCTGCTCGGGGATGGTTTGTGGTGCCAGGGCTTGAACACAGCCAAAGCAGCCGGGCCCTGCCCGGGCACTCCTGGGAACACAGCCCCGAGCGCTGCCGTGGTGACACGGGGTGGCCCGGGGGGTTTGGGGGCTGGCACTGGCACAGGTGAGATCCCTGTGAGATCCCTGTGAGATCCCTGTGAGATCCCTGTGCCACTGCCGGGCACAGCAGGGACTGGATTCCCACTGCCAGAAGGCAGGGCTGGATCGGGGATACTGGGCAGGAATTGTCCCCTATGAGGGTGGGCAGGGCTGGATGGGATTTTGAGCCGGAATTGTTCCCTGGGAGGGTGGGCAGGAATTGTTCCTGGCAGGGTGGGCAGGGCTGGATGGGATTTTGGGCAGGAATTGCTCCCTGGGAGGGTGGGCAGGGCTGGATGGGATTTGGGGCAGGAATTGTTCCCTGGGAGGGTGGGCAGGAATTGCTCCCTGCAGGGTGGGCAGGGCTGGATGGGATTTTGAGCAGGAATTGTCCCCTAGGAGGGTGGGCAGGGCTGGATGGGATTTGAGCAGGAATTGTTCCCTGGCAGGGTGGGCAAGCCTGGATGGGATTTTGGGCAGGAATTACTCCCTGGCAGGGTGGGCAGGGCTGGATGGGATTTTGGGCAGGAATTGTCCCCTAGGAGGGTGGGCAGGGCTGGATGGGATTTTGGGCAGGAATTGCTCCCTGCAGGGTGGGCAGGCCCGGGCACAGGTCCCAGAGCTGGTGCTGGCTGTGCAGGAGGGACACAGCCCCAGCACTCAGCTCTGAGCCCCCGGGCCTCTTGCTCAGCTCCGTGTCAGGAGCTGGTGACACAGGCGTTTCCTGGGATGGTTTTTTATCCCTGTGGTCTTGTTTCTGGTGGAAATTAGTCAGCGTTCCAGGGCACAAACCTCAAACCACGGCCACATTCGGGGCCAGCTCAGCACTGCCACCACTCCACAAACCACTTCCTSCTGCAGGCAGCCCCGGGGGCGAGCAGAGGGCAGCAGCAGGGCTGCGAGAGGGGAGCTGGGCACCCCAGSCAGGCCCTGCTCCAGRGCACAGCCCCACGTGGAACCCAGAACCCCACCTGGTTTGGCTTGGAGGGGATTTAAAACCCATCCTGTCCCATCCCACCTCCTGCCAGGACCTTCCACCATCTCAGGCTGCTCCAAACCCCAGTGTCCATCCTTGGGCACTGCCAGGGATGCAGGGGCAGCACAGCTGCTCTGGGCACCTGTGCCAGGCACTGCCCACCCTCATGGGCCATGGACATGAAATTAAAAAATATATATTTTAATTAAATATATATCTTATATATTTTTAAAATACATATTTTAAAAAATATATATTTATATTTTTATATATAAATATATATAAATATAAATTTTATATATATTTAAAATATATATTTTTTTTAAAATATATCTATTTTCATATATATATAAAATGGGCCATGGACATGAAGTTAAAAAATATATTTTAATTAAATATATATTTTTATATATAAATATATAAAAATATATGTAAATATATATTTTTGATATATTTTAAAATATATATATTTAAATATATATATTTTATATATATATAATATATATTTAAATTAAATATATATTTATTTTTTTTTACAGCTGGGATGCTCCTTTTGCTGGAGCYCCCGCAGAGAGGGAGGACACTCGAGGGAGCTCTGTGAGGCCCCCCCCTTCCCGAGGCACAGCCCCCCGCAGCAGAATGCATCCCACTGCTTCCTCCCCTCGCTGCAGTTTCCCTGGGTGGCAGGCTGCAATTTGTGTTGGAGTTTGGCTTTCGAGTGAAACTCTTGGCTTGTCACTCTCAAGGCACAACACGCTCCCTTAAATAGCAGGCTAAATTTCCCCACCTAGCCTCAAAAAATAAAAGAGCCCTCTGCCAAATGAAAGGACATATTCCAGTATTCTTTGTTGTTGCAACAAATTGGGTGGATACTGTCAGACTTCTGTATTCTGGGAATGCTTCCAGAGCCTCTCTTTGTGTGTGTGTGTGTGTGTGTGCAAGTCGGTTACCATGTAATTGTCAACTTAAATTGCAGTGTTGGGTAACTGAGCTGGGGCTGGGAGAATCTCCCTGGGAGCCCCAGCCCCGGGCTCTGCTGGCCCTGAGAGCCAGGGGAGCGAGGGGAGGGGGTTTTGGCGGGATTTTGGTGTCTGAACACAACCCTAAAGGGCTGAGGGGCTGCTCTTGGGGGTTTTGGGGTGATTTTGGTGTCTGAACACAACCCTGCCTGGCCAGGAGGGTGCTCTCAGGTGTTTTTGTGTGATTTTGGTGCCTGAACACAGCCCTGAAGGCCCAGGGGATGTTCTTGAGGTTTTTTGGGGTGATTTTGGGGTGATTTTGATTCCTGACACAGCCCTGCAGGCCCAGGGCCTGCTCTGTGGGGTTTTGGGGTGTTTTTGGTGTCTGAACACAGCCCTAGAAGGCTGAGGGCTACTCTGAGGGGGTTTTGGGGTGTTTTGGTGTTTGAACTCAGCCCTGCAGGCCCAGGGCCTGTTCTTGGGGCTTTTGGGGTGATTTTGATTCCTGACACAGCCCTGCAGGCCCAGGGGCTGCTCTTGAGGGTTTTTGGGGTGTTTATGGTGTCTGAACACAGCCCTAAAAGGCTGAGGGCTGCTCTGTGGGGTTTTGGGGTGATTTTGATGTTTGATCACAGCCCTGCAGGGCCGGGAGGCTGTTGTCAGGGTTTTTAGGATGTTTTTGGTGTCTGAGCAGAGCCCTGCAGGCCCAGTGCCTGCTCTCAGGGTTTTTGGGGTGATTTTGGTGTTTGAACTCAGCCCTGCAGGCCCAGGGGCTGCTCTCAGGGGTTTTGGGGGGTTATTTTGCTGCCTGACACAGGCCTACAGGCCCAGGGGCCGTTCTCAGGGGTTTTTGGGGTATTTATGGTGTCTGAACACAGCCCTGCAGGCCCAGGGCCTGCTCTCTGGTGTATTTGTGTGATTTTGGTGTCTGAACACACCCCTATAAGGCCCAGAGGCTGTTCTTGAGGGTTTTGGGGTGTTTTTTGGTGTCTGAACACACCCGTATAAGGCCCAGGGGCTGCTCTCAGGGCTTTTGGGATGGTTTTGGTGTTTGAACACAGCCCTGCAGGCCCAGGGGCTGCTCTCAGGTGTATTTGTGTGATTTTGGTGTCTGAACACAGCCCTGCAGGCCCAGGGGATGTTCTTGAGAGGTTTTGGGGTGATTTTGGTGTTTGAACACAGCCCCGAAGGCCGAGGGCCTGCTCTCAGGGTTTTTGGGATATTTATGGAGCCTGAACACAGCCCTGCAGGCCCAGGGGATGTTCTTGAGGGGTTTTGGGTGATTTTGGTGTCTGAACAGACTCTGCCTGGCCAGGAGGGCACTCATGGAACCACTGAGGCTGGAAAAGCCTCCCAAAATCGATTCCAGGGACAGGGGCAGGGGATGGGGACAGGGACAGGGACAGGGACAGGGACAGGGCTGTTCCCTCCCGGCCCCGGGGACCAAACAAACGCTGCTTTCCCTGGCTGGGAATCGCCTTCACCCTCTCCCTTCCCCTTTCAAACGGGCAGCTCATGGTGTCGTGTTTGTTTTAGCCCGAATCCCAATGACAATTAGCGCTGCGAGGCCAGATTAAGCTGGGGTTTTATTTTTTTTTTTTTTTTTTTTTTGGCTTGTTGTCTTTCTCACTTTGATTTCCACCTCCTCCAAATTCCTAATCCTCCTGAATATTTCATCTCTTGTCAGCCCATCGGCTGCGAGGCTCCCAGCGGGGCCAGCCCCGTTCCAGCCCCGTTCCAGCCGCTGTGCCCGGAGCCGCTCTGGCCGCCGCTTCCCCGCGCTCCTTTSGGAGCATCCTCCCGGCGATTAGGGAACGGGAACCTGGCTGCTGGATGAGAAAACAGAGCCGCCCTGGTTCCCACCTGCCCCCGCCGCGGCCGGGGAACCCCCAGGGACATCCCGGCCTCAGTTGGGGAAGTTCTCGGTGTGCAGGGGTCGGTGCTCGCCCGGAGGGGGTGCCCCGGCTGGGAAGGGATTTGCTGGGATGCAGGGAATGGCCGGGGATGGTCCYGTGGGATCACGGAATGTCCTGACCTGTGCACAAGGAGCATCCAACTCAAACTGCTGGTCCTGCACAGACCCCCAGCAATCCCAGCCTGCATCCCTGGGAGCGTATTCCAAAGGCTCCTGGGGCTCTGGGAGCCCCGGGGCAGTGCCCATTCCCTGGGGAGCCTGCCCAGCACCCTCTGGGTGGGGAACCACTTCCCAATATCCACCCTAGCACTGCTCCAGCCATTCCCTGCCCATCTATTTGTGATTCCCCACCAAAAGCTGCACTTYTGCCTCTTTCCCTGCTGCTGCTTCCTGAGGTGCTCTGGGACTCAGTGCCGGGGTTTTGCCCTGCTCTTGTGCTGTTGACAAAAACACTTTCTGATGGGAAGCTGCTGGGTTTTTTTTATTTCTGCCTGTCAGAATGTCATTTTCCAGCTTGAAGCAGCTCTGCCGTGCATTGGGACAGACACACTCCCACTCCTGTTCCTCTCTCCTGCCAGGGACAGGGGCTGGCTCTGGGCYCAGCCTGTGCTGGGGCTGTGTCCGGAGGGGGAGGATGGCACAGGGGGGTGGCTGCTGCTGTTTGGAACGAGCCCTTTTACCCCAAATCCCCACCTGCTCCTCGATATCCCTTTTAATACCCAGACCCCCACCTGCTCCTCAATATCCCTTTTACCACCCAAATCCCCACCTCCTCAATATCCTTTTAACCACCCAAACCCTACCTGTTCCTCAACATCCCTTTTACCATCCAAACCTCCTCCTCCATATCCCTTTTACCATCCAAACCCCCACTGTTCCTTGATATCCCTTTAATCACCCAAACCCCCACCTGCTCCTCGATATCCCTTTAACCACTCAAACCTTCACCTCCTCTTCAACATTCCTTTTACCACCAGACTTCCTCCTCCATATCCATTTTACCATCCAAATCCCCACCTCCTCCTCGATATCCCTTTTACCCCAAATCCCCACCTGCTCCTCGATATCCCCGTGGGGTTGCCGGGCTGTGTCCCCAGGAGGAACCCTCCTGCCCGGAGCAGCTTTTCCAGCAGGTTCTGTGACTCCAGGAGCYCCAGGGCTCCTCACCTGCTCCGTGTGCCCCTGCCCGGAGCCCCCCGGGAGCGGCATTCCCTGGCACAGCCGGCTCCGGGAGCCGCTGCCAAGGGAGCTGCTGTGCTGGCATATGTTCCCTCTCAGAGCAAGGTGACACTCCCGGCTCATTAGGAGCTCCTTCCCTCCTCTCGGGAAGGAGCAGGGTGCCAAGCTGGCGGCGCGGAGCCTCCGCGGGAAGYTGGAGCTCCTCTGCTCGGTTCTTGCGCTCGGCACAAAGCTGGAGCATCCAGCTGCATCCTGCGGGCCGGCAGCGGCTCCGGCCCTGGGCASGGGTGCCTGAGGAACCGGCAGCTCCTCCCGGTGCTCCCGGGGCCACTGGCAGCCCCGAGGGCCGCGGAGCCGCGGGGAATTCGGCGCGTTCCTAAAGAATGGCTCCGGTGGTTTCAGCAGGATCTGGAGCCCGCACTAATGGCTCATTGCTGAGCCGTAAGTGGTTGTGTTCTACTTTGGATTTATTGGAGGCCAAGGGATTAATTTCCTGAAATATATGGTCGTGATGTTGAGGTTAAATTAAGATCTCATTCGAAAGGATTCTTTTTATTATATTTAATTTGTAACCCCCTTTTCTAGAGCCATTTTACAGCTATTCCTCCCCCTCCCTTCAATGTTCAGTGTCATGTTTCCAGGAAGAATCTTATTTCATGCAGACTAAGAGCATTTTTCAGCATAACCTTTTACAGTTCCTCACCGTTCAAGTTCCCCCAGTCTCGCTTGTTTATACACAACAAGGTCTTAAATCCTCTCTTGGAAAATAAAGATGTTGATGCAAAAGCAACAAGAGCTTCTGGCAGAGCTCAAATCCATCCGTTCTCTCCTCCTTCCCCACATGCCACCCCCTTCAATCTGCTGGAACTAAAAGCCCTTTTACTTCAAGCGCTTGAGCACTTTGATAAAATGCATGTTGAGTAAATCTTACATGACATTTTTACTCTGGCTGAGATGTACATAAAGCCGAGCCGGCTCAGYGCTGGCCCCGCTTCGCCCTTCCCCACCATGCCATTATTAAACTGATAAATTAACTGTGGAAACCCGCGCTGCTCCAGGGGAGGGGATGAGCGATGTGGGAAGGACGCGGCAGGGGAAAGGGAGGAGATTTGGGAAGGGAAGGTTTGGGGAAGGCCTTGGAGCTCCTAAAGAGATAAGGAGCTCTGAGAGAGCGGGAGAAGGATTTTTGGGCAAAGACCCCCAGCCCTGCAGCCCCTCGGGGGACACTTCGGAGCTCCCAAAGAGACAAGGAGCTCTGAGAGAGCAGGAGAAGGATTTTGGACAAGGACTAGCAGCCCCTCAGGGGACACCTTGGAGCTCCCAAAGAGCCAAGGGGCTCTGATAGAGCAGGAAAAGGATTTTTGGGCAAACACCACCAGCCCTGCTGTCCCTCAGGGGACACCTTGGAGCCCCTAAAGAGGCAAAGGGCTCTGAGAGAGCAGGACAGGGACTTCAGGCAAAGACCAGCAGCCCTGCCCCTGCATCCAGCACAGCATTCCCAGCTCAGCCCGGCCCAGCAGCTGCCTGGGAAGCRGCGGCGCTGCCGGCAGCTCTCACCCCGAGCTGTCAGGAGCGGCTCCCGCCGGGCTTTTCTCCTTTTCCCCCCTGTCTCCCCCCAGAAGTGCCGGGGGACGCGCTGAGTGGCCCTATCTGGCGCTGGCAGGCGGGGTCAGGCCGGGCCGCAGCGGGTGCTGACTGGCATCCACGGGCCAGATAAGATAAAAACAACTGATGACAGCAGGGAAGTGAAACAGTCATCTCAGCACTTGGATCCGTGCCCGGCAAAGAGGAAGGGAGAGAAAAAAAAAAAAAAAAAACCACCGAGGAGGGCCGGTGGGGAGGGGAAGAGGGTGGAATATGGATTAGAATAGAAACTCTGGAAAAAGCTATCAGGAGGCAGCAGATTTGGGTGTTAAATATTTATGAATTAGCGGCACTTGTCGGGTTCTCTGTGAGCTGAGAGTTTCCAGGACGGGAGCGAGTGTGGCTGCGATCCCGCCGTGCCAAACTGCGGGTGCTGGGGAATGCAGAGGCAGGGATATGGGGAAAGCAAAGGCAGGGATGGTGGGGAATGCAGAGGCAGGGATGGTGGGGAAAGCAAAGGCAGGGATGGTGGGGAATGCAAAGGCAGGGATATGGGGAAAGCAAAGGCAGGGATATGGGGAAAGCAGAGGTAGGGATGGTGGGGAAAGCAGAGACAGGGATGGTGGGGAATGCAAAGGCAGGGATGGTGGCAGCCCAGGCAAGGTGACCAGCTCTGGTGGCTCTGGCAGTGCCACGGATGAGCCCAAATGAGGAGCAGAAAGGATAAATGAGGTGCCATAAAAGTGGCTCTTATTATTCAGAAAATTCCGCTGAAGAGCGTTGGAGTAATTAAATCATAATTGCTTATTACTCAGCTGAAGTGACATTGTAAGTGGCTGAAGGTCTGTGACGAGCAGGGGAAGGGGGGCTCGGCTGCTCCCGTGCTCTGGGTGCTCTGGGGATGGGATAATGGGATGGGATGGGATGGGATGAGATGGGATAATGGGATGGGATGGGATGGGATGGGTGCATCCCCCGGCAGCTGGGCAGAAATCCCAGCCCCCTGTGAAGATCAAAAGTCCCCACCCCGAGCCTGCAAAGCTCATTCCCAGTGGGACAGAGAACCCGTGGGTGCTGCAGGAAAGGAGCCAGCAGCAACTTCAGCTCCCGSGACGAGAGGTGCCCAAACCAGCCCAGGTATTCCTGGAGAATGGCCAGGTATTCCTGGAGGTGAGAATTCCTTGGGGTTAGGCTGRCCCACTGAACCCTGAGGGCTTTAGTGGAGCTGTTTCCCACCGCGAAACCAAGGGCTGCAAATCCTGTAAGCCCTTAATGACAGAGCGATGTCTGTGGGACAGGGGCAGGGCTCGGCTGCCCTGGCAGCAGCAGGGTGTGCAGGCAGGGCTGGGCAGGGGCAGCTCCCACCCCCTGGGCTGGGGATGAGCTGCCTTTTCAGCTGTAGGTAACGTTTTGGGAATGTTTACTTTTGTTTCCTCATTTTTTGTTTTGTTTCGGAGTCGCTCCGATCTCCACTTCCTGAAACGCTCCGAACCGAGCCCTCCCCGCACTGAGGAACAGCTGAAATCCCCTCAGGGATTTCCCTCTCACCCCTTTTTCCTGCCCCCTCCCCACCTTGCCCTGCCCCTCAGACCCTTCCCACGGGAACGTCGCGGCTGGAAGGGCAGGACCCAGCCCTGGCCATGTCCCTTCTCCCGGTGGATTTTCCTGATGGGGAAGGAGAGGAGCAGGGCCCTGCTGCTGCTGCTGCTGCTGCTGGATTTATTCTCCTCCAGCTGCAGCCAGCAGAGCTCCAGCACTGAGGATCAGGCGAGCTGGGTGAGAAAAACGCTGGGAAGGATGGAAAAGAGCATCCACCCCTTGTGTGGCGGCCTGGAGCTCACCCCCGGCTCCGGGCAGCGCCAGCCCCCAGCGCTCGGCGGAGCAGAGGAGCTGCTGGAGAGCTGCGTTCTTCGGGATTTGGGAAATGGCTGTGCAATGAGTCACCTGGCAGAGCAGCAGGAGCCCCCCGCGAGGAGACAGAGCCGCTGCCAGCAGCTGCTGCCAGCGGAGCTCCTGCCTCGCTCAGCCTCTTGTGCTGCGCTCCCCGGAGCCGGCGGGGCAGCGGGGCTGAGCCTGCGGGGATGGCAGCAGCGACCCTGAGAGGATGGCAGCACTGACCCTGCGGGCATGGCAGCAGTGACCCTTCATTGGTGCCAGCACTGACCCTGTGAGGATGCCAGCAGAGACCCCTGCAGATGCCAGCACTGACCCTTCATTGGTGCCAGCAGTGACCCCGAGAAGATGTCAGCACTGACCCCTTCATTATGCCAGCAGTGACCCTGTGAGGATGCCAGCATTGATCCCTGCCGATGCCAGCATTGACCCCTTCATTGGTGCCAGCACTGACCCTGTGAGGGTGCCAGCACTGATCCCTTCATTGTGCCAGCAGTGACCCCTGCAGATGCCAGCAGTGACCCTTTCATTGTGCCAGCATTGACCCTTAAATTGTGCCAGCAGTGACCCCTGCAGATGCCAGCAGTGACCTTTTCATTGGTGCCAGCACTGACACCTCCATTTGTCCCCTCTGTTCTGCCTGGGTGTCCCTGTGTCCACCTGGGTGTCCCTGTGTCCCTCTGAGTGTCCCTGTGCCCATCTGGGTGTCCCTGTGCCCATCTGGGTGTCCCTGTGTCCCTCTGGGTGTCCCTGTGTCCTTCTGAGTGTCCCTGTGTCCATCCGGATGTCCCTGTGTCTATCCGGGTGTCCCTGTGTCCCTCCGGGTGTCCCTCCGAGCCCAGCCCAGCCTTTCCCTTGGCTCCCGCTGCCCCGGCAGGGGTTAAAGAGCCGGGGGAGGGCGCAGGGCTCTGGAGCTGCAGTCAATAAAACTWCCCTGAAGTTTGGGAGCCCCTGGCACCGACCCATCCCTGTGCTTAAGCAGAAAATCACCAGAGAAGTGCTATAATCTGACAGATTTTTCACAGGCTTAAATATTCATGAATTAGAGGAATTGGCAGAATTTTCTACATTATTAGCTTTCATCATGGCTCCAGGAGCAGTTGGTGCACTGGCTGCTCTTCAAAAGCTATTAATCGAGTCTGTCATCACAGCAGCCATTTTTTAATTAGCTGCTTTACGGAACGATCTGGTGCAGGAGGGGGACTGCAACATTTAAATGGTATTCAAGTTTTAAAGGTGCCCCTTTCCATTTTTAATCCCGGTTCTGGGAGGCGGCGGTGGGGARCAGAACACCCTCACTCCCGTGGTTAAAACTTCCAGCTTTCCTCTGGGGAAAAAAAAAACCCAAGCGACTCCTGGAAAACCGAGAGAAGAAATTGCAGGGGGGGTGGAAAATGGTTCTGGAGGCTTGCAGCATTCCTGCCCGATGAAATCAGGGCGGGATGTTCGCGGCTGCAGCACGGAGYGTTCAGGGCAGGGGGGGCAGGGGCGGGACCTGGCCGCTGGCTGGGCCGGGATTTTGGGAACACCCCTGGGAATCCTCTCCTGCCGCAGCGGCCCCGCTCCCGCATCCCCGCGTGTGCCAGGAGCATCTCCCGGGCGGGCAGAGCCGTGTGGTGCCAGCCCCAGCACCCCCGGGCTGCGCTGCTCCGGGAGCGGGAGCCCACAGGAATTCTGTGGGATGTGACCCGGAACTTGGGCAGCTTGGAAAGGGCTCCCTCCTAAAAACCCGGGGGGCTGGGAACCGCATGTGTGGGATGCTCCTGTATCCAGGGGAGCTGTTCCTGCATCCATGGGAGCTGTTTCTGAATCCATGGGAAGTGGGCACAGGGTCAGCCCCAGGCAGCGAGGGTTGGATCCATGGAAGGCTCGGATCCATGGGATTTTAGGCTCAGATCCATGGGATTTTTGGCTCAGATCCATGGGAGGCTCAGATCCATGGGATTTCAGGCTCAGATCTATGGGATTTTAAGCTCAGATCCATGGGATTTCAGGCCCAGATCTATGGGATTTCAGGCTCAGATCCATGGGATTTCAGGCCCAGATCTATGGGATTTTAGGCTCAGATCCATGGGATTTCAGGCTCAGATCCATGGGATTACCCCAATACCTCGCTGTCCAACCTTTTCCCCAAACTCTCTCAGCGCTGCCCTTGGCTCTGGCCCCGCTCTGCTCCCCGGGCCGGAGCTGCCGCTGCTCTCCTGCAATCAGGCTCTYCTCTGCATGGGAAACACGGCGAAATTCCGCCTTTGTGGTGGCTCGAAACGGGAAATTTTTTTGGCATCAATGCGGCGTCTCCAGCTCGGGCTGCTGGCGGCTGCCAGCGCTGTAATTTGTGTATTGTGGTGCCGCTGTCCCGCTGACCGGGACGGGAATTGCTGTCTGGGGAAGATTTCCCTCAATTGTCATGTAAAACATCGAAAGCAAAGAAATTGGCAGCTAAAACGGCCAAAATGCCGCTGCAGCCCGGGAGAAGCCGCTCTTTGTGATTCGGCTGGGAAGCGGAGCACTGGGGGGGTTGGGGATTTTTTTGGTGATGAGGAATTGGGAAAGTCTGCACCTCGGGCTCCAGGTGGGCTTTAATCCTTGGTGGGAAGCGAGCTTTTTGTTGAAGTATAAATTATTTTTGTATTTTGGCAGCAAGCGTGAGRCTCAAACTCTGCCCACAGATCCTCAGGAAAAGGGGGAACAAATTCTGCTCTGCYCCGCAGCTCCGGGGGAAGGAGGATGGGGAAACATCCCCAGAAAAAAAAAACAAAAAACCAACTTTTTACATATACAGAGTGACTTTTCTCGGGTTTCCTTGCCTTGTTTGGGTCTGTGGGTTTATTTCTCCTGTCGTGAATGACGGGACAGCCCGGGGATCATGGAAGGYTCCCTGCCCATGGAATGAGAGGGCAGGAATTGCTGCATCACAGCCACTCACCCTCACTCTGCTCAAAAACCCGGTGGGGTTTTGGTTTTTTTTTGCTTTTTTTGTACCTCTGCTCCATCATTTTTCATGTTTAGTCACTCCAGCGAGGCACACGCCCTCCTTGGCAATTAATTGCGGTTGCTCCCTGTGAGTTCTTGAACAAAACTCTCTTTATGAGGACTGCGAGTGTCCAAAAGCTCTGCAGAGCTGCTGGGATCCTGCAGCGCACGCTGGCCTTTAATTACATCCCCCAGATTGCAGAATTTATTAGCAGAATGTGAGTTCTTTAAAGAGTGCCACGCACGGCTCTGCTTTGCTGTTTGTGTTTGGGGGTAAAAAATAAAAAAAAAAAATTAAAAATTGAGGGTTTACATTGAAATTCAAATGGAACCTGAGCAAAACGAGGGGGTTTGTGGAGAGCACCCCCTGCAGCCTCCCAGTCCTGCCGTGCGTGGGGCTGAGTGGGGCTGGGAAGGAGG